>MU195766.1:261-14716 GCA_016904865.1 Pissodes strobi | reverse complement strand
TACTTTTGAATGATTTTAGAATAAGTGCTAGGTTTTCTAGCTCTTGATAGGGTAATATTGCTTAAGTATATTAAATTAAACCAATAGTTCTCATACGTTTTATTGCTTTTCTTGTTAGTGTTATCCATTTTACAGATACAACTATGGACAAAGTAAGAACATTCTTTAAGTACTCAAGAGAATTTTTGGATTCCGCCATCGACGCGGTGAAAAAAGGAATCCCCTATATGACAGCAAGCAAAAAATATGGGATTCCAAGGATGACTGAAGAATAAAGTCACTGGGAAGTCACCATTGAATAAAAAGATGGGTCCAAGGACTGTTCTTACTCCACATGAAGAAATGTCATTGGTAAACTGGATTAAGACAATTTCAAAGGAGGTGTTTCCTCCGGTGCAAGACGACGTTATAATAACTGTTAAAAAAATACTAAAAGCGGCAAACAGAAATACACCACAGGATACAGTCAGATTTTCAAACGGGAAAAAATGGATGAAACTATTTATTAAAATACACCAAAACGAAATTACATTAGAATCCCAGAAACGCTCACTAACTCGAGAGCTAGAGTGACAGAAGAACAAATTAGGATGTGGTTTAAAGAAGTGGAAGAATCTTTAAAAAAAGAAGGCTTATACGAAGTACTATCCCACCAAGAAAGAGTGTTTAACTGCGATGAGACAGCCTTCCGGCTATGTCCCAAATCAGGAAAAGTATTAGCTCCTAGAGGGGAGGGAAATGTCTATGATTTAGTTAAAGGATCTGACAAGGAGTCATTAACTGTTAGCATCATGTGTTGCACGAACAGGGACATATTACCTCCGTCTATTGTTTATCCCTACACCAGACTACCTGGAGCTGTTGTTCAAAATGTTCCTGATTCCTGGGCTATTGGTAAAACGGAAAACGGATGGATGACAGGAGAATCATTTATCAGTGGCTTATACATCCGTCACGCAACACAAAATTTCCCGTCATTTTGTTTATTGATGGTCACACCTCACACTTAACAATGTACCTAAGTGAATTTTGCAGTGCAAAGCAGAATAATAGTTGTTGCACTTTACCAGAACTCGACCCACATACCTTGCGATGTCAGTATATTTAGACCTTTGAAGGCTGAATGGAGAAAGCGAGTACATGAATGGAAGTTTCAAAATTACCATGATACTTTAACAAAAACTACATTTCCCATTTTGTTTAAAGACGTGATTAAAAAGATCACCAAAGATACTGTTACTAATGGCTTTCGGCGGTGTGGTCGCCAGATGCAGTAAATTATTCCAAATGTATCAGTTCACGTGATACTGTTCACACATCTGACTTTAGAACTGAAAGCCGTCCACTAGCCCATTTGGAATATCTGGAAAGTTTAATTGATCCAGACCTAGTAACGACATTTAAGGAATGTGAAGATTGGATAGGCGAGGAGAAATCAAAGGATTTGTTTGAAGTGTGGAAAAAAATGAAGTGTGACCAAGAACAAAGGAAACAACAAAGTGAGAACCAAGTAGCGCATATAACAGCAGAAAATTTCCAGACATCAATACTCAAGGTCAGTGCTATCGAAGAGGCTTGCGAAAATACTATAGACTCTAACAATAACCGTCATCGCCATCGGAAAACAAGATAAACACCCAATTACCTTCCACTTCAAAGCAGGCCAGTGATTCACCTACGAAGGTTTTACAAAGTCTCGAAAAAATATAAGCATACAAAACCCCAGATAAAAGATCTGAAGACTCCCCTGGTACACCATTCAGAAATGTTCTTTATTGGCCGCCAAAAGAAAAACAGCTAGTTTCAGCGAAGAGAAAAATTGAAAAAGTCCCATGGGTTGTCACCTCTGAAGAATGGAAAAAATGGTTTAAGAAAAGAGAAAATGATAAGCTTCAAAAAGAAAAAGAGAATGAAGACCGAACAAAAGCTCTCGAAATGAAGAAACTTGAGAGAGAAGAAAATTTGCTAAAAAGAAAATATCTTTTGAAAAAAACAAAACAGATAGATTTGAGCGAGAGCGAAAGCAATTCTGAAGATTCTACATGAATCGATTACCAGGAAAGTGACGAAGAAGAAACTTTTTCAGATTTAAAGTATGCACATCTGCATAATATTCACTAACCTATAGGCATAAAATATTTTTGTTACCAAACTTAATATAGTCATTTTTGTAGTATAATTATAGTTTGTGATTGCCTACAAATTTCCCCAAACGAGCTGTTAGGTGCCTAGTAAGTGTTAATTACATACTGACATCCATTGGTTAACTATAGTCATATCTATTGGGTATCTTTTTCTTTGATCATGACATCTATTGGGTGATTTGCATGAAATTTAAAAACAAAAAGTTCTTTTTAACATTTTCTCTATCCAAAAGTCAAGTCTATATCTTTCTTAAAACATATTGGTTTTCAACAGCAAGTTAAAACTTCAATGCAAACAATGCCGTTTAAATAATATTTTGGCTTATAATGACGAACTATTGGTACATTTACCCCATCTCTTATGAGAAAATTGTAGACTGTTTACTACTTACGTAATTGGTGATAAGTATCAAATATAAATCCTAGTTTTTTATTGTATGTATATCAATACGTTTCTAATTGCATAACTTTCCACCACTTTAACCCAGAATTCAACAGACCATAATAGCTTATTCTTCCACTCTTTGGTTCTGATATCTACTTATTTATAGTGAAACATTATAATAAATGTTTTGAATAAAAGTCTAGTAGTGCTATTTTAAGTTAATCTGTTTACTACAGGAACCATATTGGATAGTTGAATTCTCTTCCGAAGGTGATGCACAACTTCTAACTAGCAGATCTGTGTCTCTACGCAACTGCATGGAACTATGGGGCCATGAGAAGTCTATGGAAACATTGCATACTAGTTTAAGGAAGAAATGCGAAATATTTGCCCCATATTTTCATCCAAAGAAGAGTTTCAAAATAGAAGTTGAGACTTTTTGTAGGCATTTCTCTCAAAAGCAAAAAATTGCTAAACTGGAGGTAGGTCCTACTCCATGAGGTAATTGAAAACTTTGTTCTCTTTGTTTATTGTTTCAATTAATATGTAAAGTTGTACTTGATATTACTCATGCTTGTGCTTTGTCAATATGTGAATATGTGTCAATATGCCAATAAATTATATCGCTGATTAATTAGTTGACAAGTCAACACTGACTCGTAGAGCATGTGGTCATAAGGCAAGACGCGGCTGTTTACAGCTTAGGTTATTTTGTGGTTACATGGAGTTTTATGCGTAGCTTTTTAGTCTGCGAGAAATATATATGCACACAATTTTTGAAGTAAACTAAGTTGCTGCAAATGTTATCAATATCCTGATACTTATTCTCGTATAATCCTAAATAGACGGAAATACATTAAAAAATCTGCTGACTGTCTAGCATAACCCAATAAATCAATATTGCAAACTCCCCAACCATAAAAATTAAAAGATAACGATCTAAAAGCCTACATAAAACTTTCAATTTTACCAAACTGCAGTTCAATGTTTGCATTATTTTTTCTAATTGAATCAGTGGGTTCGAAAACCGTACATGTCCAAAATCATCGTTTCGAGAAAATCAATAAAAACCTATTAACATTGAAACTTTTTGATTTGGACTATTGGCACGCATAGAAAAGTTTTAGATCTCGTGGTTTCCAATGTATTTTTAATAAGACTTGTCCAGAAAATAAAATGGTCTATCATTGACAGATAAAAACAGCTGTTGGACTTGTACGGTTTTTGAACTCAACCCCATATATAAAAAACTACGTGATAATTTTTCGATTTATTTAATATTAATTCAAATCATAGAGGAAAAATACAATATCAAAACTGTTAGCTCGGTCATCTAATCATCATTTTCGGTATTTGTAGTTTTCCATGATGTGCCATGGTAATAAAATTCCAATATTTCACCATGGATATAATACCTTCTTGATGTCTGCGATTTTTTTCTCATTTATCGGAATAGGTTCTTTATATGCCTGGCTATTGGGCAGAGGTGGGCTTTCCCTGTGTTCTTTCAGCAGTTTAAATGTATGGGAGTGTAAACCATCTATATATTCCCACGTTTTAACACAACCAGGATTTGAACTTTCATACAGGAACTGCCTGTATAGTGCGCCAAGCGAGTGAACCTTAACGACGACTGAGGGGCAGAGAACTAGCACGTAAAAAAATCTTGCCTTCTCATAGACGCACGAGGTTATTCTTACCATATTATTATTGATAATATTGATTAGTTTAAGACGTCAAAATTAATTACAGTTTTTTTTTATATTACAGTCTTATAGTACAAAATATGTCATAATAATAATAATATCTCATTTTATAATAAGGCTAGTGTTCTATGATATTTGTTGTATGTATTACATAAATATGTTGTAGTAATAAGTAGAGTTCGTTTCCCGAAGGTTTTGTATCTACATCATCGATGACGTCGCTTAACTTGGAAAAAAGGGTTTATCGTAGCTAAACCTAATATAAAATCTTTAGCGTTCAATTTTTGTATTTAAAGTTAGGCAATATTGAAGCAAGTATGTTCCAAAACGTTCTTTATAGCACGTTCAGAATTGTTTTGAAATAAAAATTTTAATTTAGAATAGAGTTCAGAGAGGTATCCGAAAATATAGAAATTAGTTAACCGCGTATAATAATCACCAAATGCAAGAAAAATATAAGAATGGTTAAACATCTTCAAAGATATCATCAAATTAAGGGTCTGGCGACATATAGGTTGTGTCGATTTTGCAATTTTTTTTCGCTAGAAAAGGGGGTGTCCTATAGAGTAGTTTAAGCCAAAAAAATCGGAGGATCCGCCACATTTGAGCCGAAAAAATATCCGCGTTTTGAGCCTAAATTGCCCTAGGAGGGCAAACTTCCACTACGACTTTCCCAGGTGTAACCTGAAACTATTGAAATTGTGTGAAAATAATGAAATTTTAGTAACCGACATCGGGGGTCTGGCACAGTGTTTCCAAAAGTTGCACATTTTCTTATGGGAATCAGTGTTTGTTTACTATTTAAGTATATTGAATATTACACTTCACGCATGACCCTCCGCTCGCTTCGGTCGCTCCGGGGGCGCAACCAAACAAAACTAACCCAAGGCATGCCGGAAATTAAAAAAAATGTTTTTAGTTTGTTTTTCTTCATTTGGGCATGTCTTGGGTTAGTTTGGGTAAGGTTTGTTTTGTTGAGCGAGCGGAGGGCCATGTATGAAGTGAGATATTTGACGAATATATACATACAAAGGAATAGTGTAATTGAATGAGTGTCTCTTTTATTCCGATTAATGAATGCAAATGCACATTGAAAAATCAGCCATGCAGCCACGTTTACCAAGACGGCCTATACGGCGGGCCATGATATAATTATGGCAGGATCGACCACCCCTTCATCTTCATACAATCGGACTACTGGGTGTCTTCGTCAACAGCAATATGTCCTGGCATGACCACGTTGCTAACATCGCAAAATCAGCCTCCCAGAAGCTTGGTACGCTATTTCGCAACAAAAACTGTATACACCGTAGCAGTTGAACTTGCTCTACAAAGCACAAATAAGACCGTGCTTGGAATATTGTTCACACATCTGGGGTGCCGCACCAGGGAACACCCTAAAGCTACTGGATTCCGTTCAGAAGAGAGTTGTGCGTCTTGTCGGCGGAGTTGACCCGGAATCTGGATAGTCTGAAACACCGCAAACATGTGGCCGAGAAGTCCCTGTTTTACAGGTAGGTACTTTTACGGCAGATGTTCCCAGGATTTGGCTCGCTTTATCCCACCCCTGCCAGACAGTCACGATAGACGGCAAGATCGCACCGGTTCGTCGTACAACTGGAAACACCTAGAACATCGCTTTACAAGAACTCCTTTGTCTGGCGCACTGAATCACTGTGGAACTCACTCCCAGGACGCATATTCGGATGTAACAGGCTAGATGTCCATTCGGCTATGCCGAACATTTCTTCATATGTGACGTGCACGATAGCATTTAGTCAGATGTCGTGACTGTTACATAGAACTAACAAATAAGTTTTCAATTATTTAAACACTTCATGCATGGACCTCCGCTCCATTCGCTCGCTACGGGGGCTCAACAAACAGAAACTAACCAAGTGCTAACCAACTAATTTAACCCAAAATTTTTATTTTATTTTTTTATTTTGGGTTAGTTTTGGTTAGTTTCTGTTTGTTGAGCCCCCGTAGCGAGCGAAGCGAACGGAAGTCCATGCATGAAGTGTTTAAATAATTGAAGACTTATTTGTTGATTTTATGTAACAGTCACGACATCCGACTAAATGCTACCGTGCACGTCACATATGAAGAAACGTTCGGCATTGCCGAATGGACATCTTGCCTGTTACATCCGAATATGCTCCCAGGACATCTGCTTCCCCCTAATTAACTATTCAAGAACCGTGTCAATCAACATCTTCGTACACACACCGCTCGTCGAGCACCATAGGATCTCCCTTTAGTGTGTGTGTTACTGTCATAAAACAAAATCATTCATCTAAATAAAAAAAAGAGTAGAGACACTTATATCACAGCTTATTCACTACCAGCTAGTCATATCTATCGAAATCGGAAAGTTGGAGTGTCGGGCACTGCGCCTACCTGGAAGTGCCATGAGCGGCTCAGCTCCAGAGTTGAATTTAAAATGAATTTTCGCTTCAAAATCTGCGACAAATTCGTCCCAAGCCTCGGCTATCGCCCTAAAAAGTCTGGATATTTCGGATTTTTATACAATTTTGCCTTTTAAAACCGCTTTTAAACGGATTTTAAACGATAAAAAGCATATTTTAAATTAAACGAACTGTCAAAAGTATTATTCAGATGCCCAGACGTTTAAAACAATATTGAATCATGATTCTCTTCTAAAATTTGCAAAATTTAGTTCTTAAAAGCTCTGTTTGGGCTATTGTGACATTTGACAGTAAAGAGGAGGATGGATATTTACAAGTAAAATTTAATTTTGTTTAATGGGGCTATGAGTCGCATTAAATTAGGACCGGAACAAAACGGAGGCCTCTCGTTTGACGCAAATGTCTCCTAGTTAATATTTTCACCCGAAAATTGATTTTCAAATGTATTTTGTATATATTTCTAGTGCTTTTGTGAAGTGGTGCTGAAAATTTGTGTCAAAACTGGAACTTTGAGGGCATTTTTTCGGCTCAAATGTAGCGGAGCCTCCGATTTTTTTGGCTTAAACTACTCTATAGGACACCCCCTTTCTAGTGAAAAAAGAGAATTTGCAAAATCGACAAAACCTATATATCACCAGAACACGCCAATGGCTAAAGCAAGTCGCTGCTGAAATTTTGAAATATGTAAAAAAAGTTAGGTGTTTGTCTAGAGTCAAAGTGTATTTAATATGTCCTGCCACCAATCAGGAAACTGCCTCTCCCCTAAAACTCAAGTAAACGTCGCACTGTTGCCCGTTGTCGCGTATTTTAAATAGCTTGAAGGCGAATAAAATATACACAGTATACTTATTCCGGATTTGCCTGTGTAAATAAAATAGTAAATAATAGAAGATAGTAGTATTAAGGAAAATAACAAAATTAAGTATTCAAGTAGGAATTTTAAATATGTAAATTCACTATAGGAAACTAGACAGAAAATAAATTAGGATTATTGGGAGAAAAATGTGGCAACATCTAAATATGCGAGAACATTTTTTGCCCGCATTCTATTCATACAGGTTCTTTCATTTGGCAAACAGTAGTTTGACACAGCAAAAGTTTCTTTCTTGGAACCAGCACCTCGAGTCAAAGTACTACACGTTTTTTTATAGTAGTCAGGCCACCAGTTCTTAAAATCAAAAATATCGGTGTATCGGATTTGCTTCACAATAAATGGTTGCCGTTTTCTGGATGTTAATATCAAGTGTTCGTATTCTTCTGGTGTATAGATTCGATCATGTTTTCTGAATTTTCGTTTTACACAGCCAAAATCTCGGTCGCAGGGCAAAAACGAATGGCCTCTTATCGGAAAGTAATGATATATTTTGTTGAATCTCTTGGTTGCCTGCAATGCTAGGAGAAAACGGACCATGGTTTGGTTTCGGTTCTGTCCTGCACATCCGTCGGAAAACAAGTATAGTTCAGTGATTTCAGGGGGTATATGTTTCATTATGTAGTCGTTAAGGAATGTTCACACTTCATTAAGTCCTTTCTGACCTTGGCCTTTATGATAGGTATAAAAGTGACCAGTATTCTCCTTAAGATTGTGTATTTGGAATGCGTATACCCAGAGCTGCCTTAAATAAAAAAATTCTTGGACTGGAATATGCGGTAGTGGCATATTTTGCATGTAGTCAAAAGCTAGTCCCATTACTTCTGGTCGTTCAGTACACAGGGTTTGCACTTGTTTAATTTTGTCATAAAACTTCTTCGCCCGCCTTTTATGGACCATTAGTTCCGCTGCAGCTACCCTCTTTGCGGTATCGTTAAGATTAACATCTTTAAGCCGCGTTCCATGTCTTTCGCACTCCGAGCATACATCAACTTGTGGTCTCCCAAACCTAAGATTAAAGTTCTCGTTAAAATATTTTAGATAGAATTCGTATTTAACTAAGTTTTCCAACTTTGGATATTTTCCGACAAAAAGGCCATGCATTTTCTTCACATCCAAAGATGCATCTAAATAACGAATGGTTTTGGAGGAATAATGTGAAACTGACCGGAAACGCCTCAATGTGCTCTTTAATTTTCTGAGTCCATTCATCGCATATTGTACGAGGTCTGTTATTATGCTTGCCTCTAAGATCCTTTGGAGATTCAGCTACCAAAAGTAGGGTGTTCAGGCGCTGAACTTGCCAATGTGATATGGCATGAAGACTTATAAATGCCTGTTTGCACACGTAAATTCGATTTGACCCTTTCAAAACAAAGTACGAAAAGTTTGATTTTCTTTCTTGTTTGTTTTCTGCACTTGTTACGCGATGTCTCTGAATTGGTTTTACTTCCATGAGTCCCAGTAGATATGTATCTTGCTCGTTTTTCGACCTACGGTTGTATAGCTTAGATATAACATCTTTCTTTTCTTCCTCAGTAAACTGTTGCATGCATTTTTTGTACAGCTGAAATAAAACAGCTACTTTAAAATTCAAGCCAAACTTGTTAAAACGTATAAACTTACCTACACGAAGGTTCTACAGTCTTCGCATTAACGTATTTTCCCTTCTTAGAAACATAGGCCTGACCTTGCAAACGTGCTGTTTTTATTTCGTTGTGTTTCCAACTGGCGACATTCCTTTTCCTTTTTCTACTACCGCTACTAGTATTATGTACTTCTCCACTATCACTGGATGACATAATTTTACTTGAAATTGTTGAAAAATTGCAAATATCAAGCTATTTTTTGCAATACACATACACACGAAGCGAACTCTGTGCTTGTTGACAAACAACTGAGCATTATTTTGTTGCTGCGATGAAAAACCGTACAAGTCACGGACATGTACGGTTTTTCTCCGCATTTCACCGGTGCAACCAGCTGAACTACGTTAACGGCTTAGTATGTAGTACGGTTTTTATGCTCAATCGATGAAGAAACACATTTTAAACAAATTGGCTATCTTACTTCAAAATGTCAAATTTTGGACTTGTACGGTTTTCGAATTCACCGATTCAATTAGATTCCTTAAATAGCGTACAAATCGATTTTAACTTTGTGTTTATTTACAAATTAATTAACAATCACTTGACTCCGATGACCTTCTGTCCCTGTTAATTTTTATTTTCCTCCAAGAGTCTTGAGAGATGTGGATACTTTTTTTCTGATTGTGATCAACCTTTTTAGTGCCAATTTTCCTGAATAATGAGATGATTTCACTTCTACTTTGGCTGGTATAAAAACGTCTCTTGTCTGAATTCCATTGTCTTAACCTCCCATTGGGATTATTATTTGTCTATAAGTTATTCATGCAGTTTGTACACAGTGTATTCTTTGTATTAATGCAAAATCGACTAAATAAATGAACATAAGAGTATGTATACATATTGGTATGTTAAGAACCTATCTTATGATTCAGACTTTTATCTACCTACCAATCCAAGGACCCGTTAAACTTAAAGATCCAGATATGTGCCTGCAATATATAGAATATTATGGCACAAGAGCAAATGATCCACCAGAACTGCCTCATGAAGTATTTTTTGGAAGATGTGTAAGTAACATTTTATTTTTCTTTAATGCTACAACAGTTAGGTACTACAAAATCTTATGTAATAGATAGTTATTTGAAAAGTAATATTCCACTTGGTATCTTATTGTGAAAAATATTTATTACAGGGCACTGTAATTGTCAACAATTATAAAAACATACATATCTAATAGTAAATAGGTAGGTATACAAAAATAAGTAAAAGTACAAAACAGCAAGTATTCAAAATCGCATTGTTAGCATTTAATTCAAAAAGTCACATATTCAATAATGTGATTTTTCTGCACTCATTTTTCTCAAAGTTATTTTAAAATATGACAATAATGTTTTGGTAAGTAGTTAATCATTTATTTAGCCATGGTATCATTACTTTTAGTTTAGAATAACAAATAGTTCAGAAAATCACATTTTGAATATACAATACAATATTCTTCATTAGCTTATTTATCGTTAGGAATGATTTAGCATCGTCAGGGTTTACAAAATATATCAGCTTAATAGCAACTTAACAGGGGATGGATTTCTGACTATCTTCCAGCTCTCTCAAAGTGAACCTAAGTAAATTAGTCTTATCTATATCAAGACTCATTAGCCGCAAAAAAGTCTTCGACCTTAGTTATTGCAGCTTTTCCTTGTTCTAAATAGGCAAGGTCAGAGTGGTTTGTGCAGAGGGTAGTCATCAGCATACTGGATGGCACGTACAGGACACATATGCTCGGGAAGTTCATTGACATATAGTATGAATAAAAGTGGTCCCAGAATTGAGCCCTGAGGCACACCTGCCGTAACATCCAAGGCCGGCGACCTCACACCTCCATGCTCCACCACCTGTTCTCGATCTAATAAGTAGGAAGAAATCAAATCAGCTACCTTACTCCTAATTCCGTAATGAGGAAGTTTATCTAGCAGAACTGAGTGCGACACACAGTCAAAGGCCTTCGAGAGGTCACAGAATACAGTGGCGACTGCCTCTCCCCTCTCAAAGGACTCCACAATGTGCCGCACCAACTAATCCATGGCATGAACGGTTGATAACTCCCTCCTTAAACCAAACTGTGATCTTGACAATAAGTTATTTGTATTCAAAAACTTTGATATTCTCCTATTTATGCCCAGTTTCTTAAAGTATGGATAACTTTATCCTTCAAATATTTTCTATGGCAACGATTGTTAATACAATTGTAACCATAGTAATTATAGGCTTCATAACTTTATACACTAGATATCTGGTACTTCAGAAACCGGGCATTAGTGCAGCTTCTATAGGTTTTAGGAGAACTGGAGTGATAGTAATAGGTCGATAATTATTACTAGCCTGACTTAAATCTCCTTTTTTAAAGCCCTTGCCAAACTTCAGCTAGTCTCAAAACAAGTCTTGATAATTTTTGCTAATGGCACCGTCAGGCCTTCTCTTAACTTTGTTATAATTTTATTGCTTAAACCATTCATAGATATCAAGTGGCGTGCTATCAGATAGATCAGCTATAATATGTCCACCTCTGCAGGGTCCACAGGCATGAAAAAGAGGTTTCTGTCAAACTGTACATGGGAAGAAGTAATATCTACTGGGTTATTTTTGATTTTATTTAAACTTTGTAGGATATTTTTACAAATGTTAGTAAAATAATTATTAATTTATTCTACTGTAAGAATAATATTCTGAGGGCAAGTTTTCTTAGGCATGAGTTCCCTAATTATCTGCCATTGCTTTTGGTTTGTTGACTGAGCTTGCTATTTTGTTAGTATAATTTTTTTTTCTTTTCAGTGATAATCTTACTTTTATAATTTTTTTGGCTAATTTTATTTCATTTTTTAAGTTAACATTACTGTGACATTTGTCATAACTAATTAAAAAATTAGATTATCTCTTCACATTCTAAGTTCTGAGTTAAACCATTTTTTCGATTTGTTTGATTTATGAACTGTTTTTTGTTTTTTTTTTTGGAAAGCATTGATCATATATCCAAAGTTTTTCCCAGTCTATTTCATTTAACATAGAGATACATTTATTAACATTTAAGTCACAAAAAGGTCTATATTCAACAATCTGAGTACTGGCAGATTTAGAAGGGGTATCAGGAGGGTAATATGTATTAACGATTGCCATATGATCAGGTATGCGACAATCCAGCAAGGAAGCATGACACTTAACTTGAACATTTGTAATGCAGTTATCCAAACAGCTATATTTACAATACTTTGAAAGTCTAGTAGCATCACCCATCAAGAAAGCAGAACCATACGATGTAACTAAATTTGTAAAATCTTGTACATGAGGGGTATTCTCCAACAAATCAATGTTAAAGTCACCGTATATAAGAAAATTTCTTTTTTGCTTACTTAGGATATCTAGAGTTGTATTTAGACTCTCAAAAAATACTTGCAAAGGACTGTTGGGGGACCTATAAATACAAACAATTACAATATTTACACTTATAACTTCGACAGCTACAATTTCAAAGTCTTTCTCACACGAAACACTATCAATAATTTCAAGTTTACTGAAGCCTAAATTGCTTTTTACATAGATGATTACACCTCCCCCATTATACTCTTTATGAGAGGAATGGTTGGCCATGGTATAGTTTTCTACTGATAGTTGGTTAAGCCAATGTTCACATAAGCAGATAATGTCATAACCACCATCTCCAACTGCCAAGCCAACATTCAAAAACAGTGTTCGCAGGCATGCTTCCCCTGCAAACAGTGACTTACTATTATGTTTCCTATCTAAAAATTTTGACTATAACTTTTCTGCCCTTTAAAATCAAACCTTTCTACACCCACTCCCTTGGGCCAGAACTGGGTACAATACATTTCATCCTTCTTCTTTAAGGGGGCCATAACTTGAAAGCATTTATTTTTTGTTGGATCGGTTGGTAGTTCGGTAACATTAATTTTAAGTCCCTCGTAACCAGGTCTTTTAAGAATATATTCTTTAACCTTCAGAGCTGTTACATGTTGTTGAACTCGATACAGCTGATATAACCATAGTTTACTTTCAGCACCTCTAAATGGTGGGTTTTCTTCCTGGGCTGATACGTCTAAAGTGCCCATGTTTTTCCAGCGGCATAACCACATAATAAAAGTGGGCGGTGACACATACCGAATTCATTTGAGATTAAAAGGGTAGAAACTGTTTTCTTTCTTTATTTGACACATTATTGTGTACAATGCTGACGGAGACAAAAACACATTAACTTGAAAATGATTACAAACGTTTTCCTTTACGAGTGAAGAGTTGCTGAATTGTAATATATTATACTGACAGAACTGGTGTACAGGTTCGAATTAAGGGATCGTCCGTCAAGGTTTGGACTAAGGGGTTTTGAAGAACTGGCATATACTAATTTAAATGCACAAATTGGGTTGTACCCGGGGTGAAATAAATCTATTTGTGGATCAATCATGACTCATTCATGCTACATACATACAGGGTGTTATCACCAACTTATACGGTGAAAAACGATAGTTTATACACGTGTTGGGGTGTCTCCCCAACACTTATTTGCCTACATTTTCGACACGTAATATCTGAAATAAGAATCTATAATTTGTATGATGTGTCCTAATAAATACAATCTAGTATCTTCCACGATGAAGCCTAAGAAGATATGTCAGTTTAGCGAGTACTAACGTGGAATTTGGAAGTACTGCAAAAATCTTAATTTTTAGGTCGCGAGTGGACTAAGGCAACTTATCAAAAAACTCTCATTGAAAACTAGAAAGTTTATAGGCAACACAAGCATGGATGCTCAGCTGTCATTATTAATGGCAAATCAGGCCAAAGTTAACACTGGTGATATTATATTAGATCCATTTGTAGGCTCCGGCTCCTTGCTAGTGGCTGCTGCCCAGTTTGGAGGATATGTTTATGGATCGGATATAGATTATCTGATGCTACATGGAAAAACAAAACCTTCGAGGATTAGGCAAGAGGTAATTCAGTGTTATGAGTCGTAAGTCGTTCTTTTTCCATATAGGAACAAACTTTAGCGATAAATAGCTAGTCTTTATGGAATTTTCAAAACACAGTATATATTATCATTTTAATAATATGCAACACTTTCAGAAGAGAGCAAAAGACGAGAGTATACGGGCCAATATGAAGCAATATAATCTAGAGCATAAATATCTTGATGTCATGATTAATGATTTCTCCATGATATTTTGGAAAAATACTATGGAATTTGATGCCATTATTACAGATCGTAAGTAAAATTTAAAAATTAATTCTAATATTCGTAACAAATTAATAAAGTAATAG
>JAEQML010073873.1:0-14717 GCA_016904865.1 Pissodes strobi | reverse complement strand
ATAAGAAAAACTAAGTATAGGTACCTATATTTAAAACAAAAAGTTGATATCTATTTTTTTGGTTCAGCGAGAATGTAGGTACACAAATATTCAAATAAAAATTAACTAAAACCGTTGATTGCATCCAATAAACGATAAAACTAAAAAAAAAATAAGATATAATATCTCCAATCCTATCTATTTAAAATTGAATACTCCTTGTCCCGGCCCTGTGTTTTAACCCGAGTCGGCTAGCTGATTGTTTGGTAAGCTGTGGTGCTAACACCTAAGCATTATAAGATCCTTTACACAAATAGTGCACTATATAAAAATCGGCCTCTCCTATTGGTCGAACCGCATGGCCCTCCGCTCGCTTCGCTCGCTACGGGGGCTCAAGAAAAGGAAACTAACCAGGTGCTAACCCAAGACATAACCAAAATCAAGGAAAAAAACTGTGCAACACCTACCTAATAGAAAATAGTTAAAAGCAAAGCCTTGATGGATAACTAAAACTGCAAACTAAAGTGCCGTATAGTAGGTCATAACCCGACAGATGTCGTTGAATTTGTAAATCAGAACACGAAAGCACGTCTAGTCCTATTTATTTTTTAATACAAGAGATGGCAATGGTATTTCGGTAAAGAAGTGGCCCTGGCTTTGGCTTGGAAAGTCGTGAAAAGATGAAAGGGTTTTTCAAATTACAAAATTACACGCAAAATATACGCTTTTTGTGAAATTACACACAAAATACACGCTTTTTGAGAGTGTTCGAAAAATGCACGCAAGGCAATCAAAACGCACACAAAGCGTGCAATTACACGCTAATTGGCAACACTGGTAGGGTTGCATAAATACGACATCCGATTTATCGGATCTTATGCACTAATGGGTTAATATGAATTTTTCGAATAAGTGCGATACCTCATTGGTTTTGGGACTTTAGATGCTCTTAAAATCCGTAATAAAAAATCCAGGGCCGTATTTAAAAAATCAAAGTTGATGATGGCAGCTCAAAGACGAATCGTCGGTTTGAAAATCTGATAACACCATCTTGTAGAACAGAAAATGTAGCAATGAGAATGTGAAATTTATTTTGTCATATCTATTCAAATAGAGTCATAAAAAAATAAAAATGAAATCGCGAATATTCGTTTTTTTCTAAATATCTTCGGAAGTGTTCGGAATTTTTTAACTTTTAAGGCGGCATTTTGATCAGCATCAAATTGCGCAACTTTGCCTCCATTTAATCGACCTCGTATCTCTTCTAGTTTCCGAGATCCCAATGATGAGGCTCGAATTTGGGACACCCTGTACCTCCGGATCCTGGAGGGCCACAATAGATGGCGGGGTCACTGGGAAGTAGCACGAAGCGCGGAGTCCCATTGACCCAGGGTGTAGTAGATATTGTATATAAGGGAGTTTTTGAAGTGAATACTTCTTCGGTTTCATGAGTGATTTTTCAAGACCGCGTCATATTACACGGTTTATGATATTTTCGTCTCGCAAGAGATAATATACCTCTCATACCTCTGGTGACACATTTGTGCCATCTGTGGTATACCTAAACTTGTACTAGAGTATAAGCTATAAGTCTGTAACGTAACTAAGTGAAACTAACCGAAAGTTGATTGGACGGCTAACCAAAAGTAACCAAACCTATTAAAATTGATTATAGCGTATCGGAACCGACTCAAATGACTAAAATAAGTTGAGAGTAAGTGAAACTAATCGAAAGTTCATTGGACCACTGACCGAAAATAACGACCAGAAATTTCTGGAGCCACTGGGGCATTGCAAAAGTTTAATGCTGATCCTTTGATTGTGTTTGTCCTTAATTTCGTCAATCACACGTTTGCATTCGTTTCTCGCATCAGCAAAATAATAGCAATTTTCAGCAGTCTGATTTTGCTGCCAGTACTTGTAGGCTTGCTGTTTCCCATATACAGCTCTTTCGCATTTTATGTGGAACCAGGGCTTTCCTTTTGACGTTGACTTGATGGAATTTGGAGTATAAATATACATCAAGAAGGATGCCTCGTTTGGAAATTGCAGAGTTAAAAGGAAATCGTCCACGCTCATGTATGAAACAGAACTTAAAATATTAATATCTAAAAATGATATCCATTATGCATTATATCTATAGTGAAGTTGTCGGTTAATGGAATTTGTTCTTTCATTTCATAATACATTTTATGTTCAATGACAGATATTGTCAATTCTTCAGAAGTTGACAAAGATTTAAAAAATATAAGCCTTTTATTTGTTTTGCAACTTATACCAATAACGTATTATGCACTAAACAGAGTTATTCTTTATTCTTGGGTTATTATAGTATAAAAACCATTAAAACCAACATAAACGGGCTTCGGCCAACGGGATGCTAAAGTAATAATTGGCTTGGTCCATTGCATGGTTCCTTAAATTAGAAAGCGTCAAAATAGAAGAATTTTATTTAATATTGAATTATTCAATGGTTTCATCTCGTGAGTTGCCTTGTGCAATCAAAGATGCAACATTCTAGAATTATTTTATGTTAACACCATATAATCCCAAGAATCAGAACCACTCAACTGACTAAACCATTTTTTGGATTTAGTTTCCATTTAAAAGCAAAAAATCAATATTTTGTTGTATTTTATGCATTTCTTTTAATTTGCTGTTTTGTTATATTTAAATTTAAAAACTACCCTTTTTTGGATTAATTTTCAGAATATTTTAAAACATATTTTCTGCATGGCATTTGTTCTAATTTCAGTTAATCCACTATTGCGCTTATAGCACCAGTTTGTTCAGAAATGATTTATTTTAGGATGATATAACTTGAGATTGTCTATATGATGTTTTCAGATTTTCTATCGATAATCTATTCAGATCTTCGTACCGAAACTTAAATTTCAGGGTAAATTCCATGGGTGAATTCTGATAAGAGTTTGGTTTTAAATTGTTCTACTAGGTATAGTAGTAGTTTAGCAGTAACTTGAATAAGCAGTCATTACATAAAAATAAAGCTTCTACACAAAATTCTGAAAATAATAATAATATAACTTGTATGCATGTAAATGTACAATGTGTAAGGAATAAAATCCTAGAAATTAATCTGTTAAGTTTCAAATATGATTTAATATGTTTTAGTGAACATTGGCTAAATACAAGCGAGATAGATACTTTAAAATTAGAACATTATGATCTTGTTGCCTATTACTGTAGAGGGATGCATGCTCACGGTGGTGTGGCGATCGCTGTGAGAGACAGTTTAAAGGGAAAATTTAGGGCAAGAGATGACATTGCCAATTTGTCTAGTGAAATGCATTGTGAGCTATGTGCTGTAGAGTCTAGCGAATTAAAACTTATTATTGTTACCTGCTATAGGTCTCCCACAGGAAATCTTAACATATTTTTACATATATTCGAACAGGTTTTACAAACTATAACTAATTTAAAATACAATATAATAATAAACGGTGATTTTAATGTTAACTTTATATCAAATGATGAAAAGGCACACATGCTGGTGGATCTAACTGATTCATATGGGCTTACTAAAATGATTATGTCACCAACACGGGGAAGTTCATGTCTGGACAATGTTTTTGTGAACGTTTCGGATGCCGCTGCATGGGTGTTTGACCCTGACCTTTCGGATCATTTAGCAGTAAAGGCGGAGCTTCCCTGTGTGCGGGAAGTCAATGCTGCTGTATCCACTCACAGATTACGCCCTGTCACACGGCGGGGTCTTCATCTCCTGTACCAACTAGTTGGTCATATTGATTGGGATTTTGTTGCCTCAGACTGTTTGACAACGGAGGAGAAATTTACATTGTTTCTGCAGTTTATCAAAAATAATATTGACGCAGCTTTTCCAGAAATTGAAATAACACAACATACAAAAAATAGAAATATCCAGTGGTTTAACAATGAGCTACGCGAAAAAAGAAATATTCTGCAGCTTGTATCAGAGGCTGCCTTTCAGAGAAATTGCCCAGATTTGTTTGATCTAAAAAAGAAGCTCAAAAAATCCTATCGTAAAGATCTAAAAACAGCAAAGTTAAATGCACATAATAGATACCTAGAAAATCATAACTTTAGTCCTGCAGCTATATGGAATTTAGTTAGAGAAAATTCAAATATCTCAAAGCGAAAAATTCAATTCAACAACAACTGCTTTTCCCCAAATGACTATAATACATTTTTCTCAAATATTGCTTCAAAGATTATAAATGAACTGCCACCTCCCCGTGACTCTCCGGAAGATTTTCTTTTTCACTTTGTTTCTGACAAAATAATGCCAGAGCAGCGTTTTAGCTTCTCTGAAATTAGTTTCATAGAGGTTCGTGATATAATAATGCAATTAAAAAATAAAAACAGTCGCGATTTCTATGACATAAACATAAAAATACTTAAATCCATAGTAAATATTATTATATCACCTCTTACCAAACTTATAAATATGTGCATTAAAGACTCAATATACCCATCAGCATTAAAGTTCTCTCGGGTTGTTCCTATATTTAAAAAGGGCTCACCAGATGACCTGACAAACTACCGTCCTATATCGATTGTCCCAATTTTCTCAAAGATTTTCGAAAAAGCACTTAAAAATAAAATATCATATTATCTTGAAAGTTCTTCTCTCTTTAGTTCGAATCAGTTTGGTTTTAGAAGTGCTAAATCTACAACTATGGCAATCAATAGATTTGTTGAAATAATAAATGAAGGCATGGATAGGGGAGAGCACAGCGGGGCCATCTTCTGTGATCTTAGTAAGGCCTTCGACTGTATCTCCTTTGATATCCTTGCAAAAAAACTTGATATGTACAAATTTTCGAAATCTAGCATCAATCTAATATTGTCATATCTGAACGGTAGATCTCAAATGGTGAACATTGGTAGGGAAAGGTCTGACCTTATTATTCAAAGATATGGCGTTCCCCAGGGTTCAGTCTTGGGACCGCTGCTTTTCTTGATCTATATTAATGATCTGGAGAGCAGCGTTCCCAATGCTGACACTCTGCTCTTTGCTGATGACACCACGGTCATAAAAGGAGCGGAGTCTATGGATGTGTTACGGGGAATGTTAGGAGAGATAGAGCTGAGGCTCACAAACTGGTTTATTACCAACAAACTAAGCATGAATGCATCTAAAACCCCAAAATTATTCCTCTCGACTCGTAAATTGGATGTACCAGGAAATGAACCTGTGAATTTCTTAGGAATCAGTATTGATTCCAAACTAAAGTGGGACTCACACATTGGGGAGGTCTGTAAGCGGGTAGCTTCGGGGGTGCATGCACGGCACTCAGGGTCCTGACTCAGACTGTTTCAGAAAGGGTTGCATTATCGGTTTTCTTTGCGTGCGTCCAGTCCAGGATATCCTACGGAATCTTGGCTTGGGGGCATGCTGCAGATATAAATCGGGTTTTCGCACTGCAGAGAAGGGCAGTCAGAGTTATGTGTAATAGGAGCTATAGAGCTGATTGTAGAGACATTTTTGTTAAATATAATATTCTAACCGTGCCGTCCCTATATATTTTCCAATGTCTGCTGAATGTTAAAACAAATATAATGAACTATGAAACACATCAAAATATTCATCATCACAAATCACAACACTAGAAATCGATCTAATATCTATACAGATTTCCATAGAATACATAGAATAAAAACGGGTATTTCATACTATGGTCCTAAATTCTACAATTTATTGCCGCTCACTGTGAGAATGTTACCCCTAAATAGTTTTAAAAGGAACATTATACAATATCTTATAAGTAAATGTTTTTATTCGTCTCAGGAATATGTTAACAATGATTTTATAGATTTGTATTGTCTGCTAATATTTTTTTTTAATTTCTTTTTTTTGTAAACCTGTATACAACTGTAAATTAATTGTGATTCCTGTGAAATTTTCCTTGTTGACCTGTGTAAGCTTTGGGAAGTAATGCACCAATAAATTATGTCTATGTCTATGTCTATTACGCTGAGACCATAGCAGCTTGTTTTGCGTTTCTAGATATGCATTAGACCATTTCTTCGCCCAATAGCGGAAAAACTTTTTTTTTTATCCAGCTGTAGTCATTTTAAAAACATATCAGTGAAAAACGCTAACGATTTGTTATTTCTTGAAAGTGAGCATTACATTGCTTATTACTGTGAATTTAGTACCCTTAGTGTTACTTGGTTTCATTCTTGGTAGCTTTAGAAACGCAGACTATTTGGGATCTATCGACTGACAGGCAGTGCTTTCTAATCTTAATGTAAAGGAGGCTACAGGCTACAGCTTATTTTTAAAGTATTATTAATCAGCAAATTTCTAGTTTTGTACCTGTTAAACGTTACAAAAGTTCAAATTTCCGTAGATATTTTGGTGCTGAGGTTAGACAACTTATAATAAACAAAAATGCGCTCATAGGTTCTACATGCAGTCTGGGAATCAAGACGATTATGCTCGATGTCCAGTGCAAACAACTAGTTAGGAGAGATTATCAAATTTACTTAGCCAAGAAGTCAGCTATTCCAAAACTCTTTGACAGTTCTATGGACCGCTTAGTTGGATGTAAAAGAATCAGTGTGGAAGAGCAACATGGTTTTGTCTTGTTAGGAGTATATCTACTATTACGAACCTAGTACTATATGAAACTGCCCCTGTTGAGTGCCTTGAAGGAGAGCTAGCAGGTTGATGTCATGTATACAGGCTTTCGATAAGGTAAACAATCGGCTGCTTTTGGCGAAATTAAAAGCAACCGAATCCGGCAGGAGATCTTTGGATTCGTAAGATATTTTCTGACAGGCAGAAGGGAAAGGGTAAAAATTCGTCAATGTCTCTAAATGCATCACTGTTACTTCGAGGGTTCCACAAGGTGGACATCCAGCCCCATGCCCCATTGTTATTTATTTGTTAACGATATTTGTGAATCCCCTTCCATCGTGTAATTATTTGCTATTCGAGGATAATATGAAGCTGTTCAACATCATCGAAGATAGCGAGGATGCTATCGTGCTGCTTGAGTGTCTTGTGCATTGGACTGAGATAAATTGTTAGGCATTAAATATCAATAAATGCGAACTTTATTAGTTTTTTTTTTGTAATAAAACTCGACTAGATACCGATTATTATTTTAATAATGTTCAGTGCAATATGGATAAAGTTAAGGATTCTGGAGTTATTTTGGACAGGAAGATTTCGTTTGAGGGTCAAACAACTAGGGCCTTGCTGATTTTGGATTTTATTCTAAAATCTGCTTGGCGATTATCATTCGAGCCATTAAGAATACTTTACTGCTCTTTGGTGAGATCTATTGTTGAGGACGCCTCGCCAGTATGGTCGCCTTTTTATAATGCACACATTCAGAACATTGAACATAAATTGTCCGGATTTTTTTCAGTTTAGGTATAGGTCTGGTGACCTTGACCTTCCCTTCCTTCTCTATGTCATCGTAGGATAATTGGTGATCTTCGTTTTTTCTTTTCTTTACAAGACTGCAAATTGAATCATAGATTGTACCGCGCTACTAAGTAAAATTCGCTTCAAGCTACCTAATCGCTAACTCAGACGTAATGATCTATTTTGTATTGATAATCACAGTAGTCGCACAAATTATGGGTAATTTGTGGTAGTGGAATTAATAGCCCAATAGAGGTCATTGCAATTATTAAAAAGGTCCATTCGGTGTCTCACTTAGGATGTCTAAAAGCGAATTATTGAATGTATTGTAGTTGTCTTGCATTTTTATTTATTTCTGATATCCGTTAGCTAGTTTATTAATAAAATTATTTTCTTATTTAAAGATGGATTGTATTAATACTATCATTCAAAATTAACTTTATAGTTTAAGCATAAATTGTAGAAATGGGGTTTTCCTTTAAATAATAAATAAATAAATTAGTTAAAACAAGCATATTTTGAGACATAAAAACAATACCAAAAAACTGCTGAATATTCCAACCAATCTCAAAAACGATTAAATCTAGTAACTGAAACTACACTGTGCTCACTCTAAAAGTATCCAGTATTCAGCAGTAAGAACAATCAACCCAACAATTTAAAAGTCAAAGTCAAGTACCTATGCTTTATTGCCACAGAAAAATTCAAATAAATTTTATGGACAAAGCGAATTAAATAAATAAACTAACCATAGTAGAGCAAATACGAAACAAAACAAAACTTAATATATACAATAATATATACAATAAAAATAGACCAACAAGCAATTTTTTCAAGTTGAAATTGGTCACGATTTATCAAAAAACTATATTACAGAACATCATAAGCAGTTAAACCAAATCCACAGGAAGTACACAAAACATAGGGTAAAGAAATTCAGTGTTATCAAAATATGAAACAGACCAACGAATTCAAACAGACATTAAAGCGAAGCGTGCTATGGAAAAACTAAGAAAGGTCATGTCGGTGAACTTGACTCGAAAAATGTGCATAGGTTGCAAAGTTGAAATACCTAGTGAAAGTAAACAAAACATGACAAAAATTGATAGCCTGGAAAATCTAATTTTGTGTAAATCCGGTAACCACTCATTCGTCAAGATAATCCTATACCTACTATAAAATTCTCTTCACCGCCGCACATGATGCCCAAATAGAAAAATTTAATAACGATTATTTCCTTCATCGTAAAATGGACGAATCAGACAGCCCGATTTTCTGAATAAATTTTGTTTAGATAAGTGATTATTGCACTAGACCTGTTTAACAGCGATTAAACTGCGTCCCCCATATTGGTTTTCGTTTTGTCGATTGTAGCTGATTCTTGCAATTTTCATTAACGGTTTTTGAAAAAACAATATTTTATAAATGGTTTGAATGATCTAATATTGAATTTATTGCTAAAAACTCCGATTTTCTTTAAAATTTGTATTTCATTATTTTGGTATAAGGTGACAGAAAATGTCAAATTTTGAAATATTTACATGTCGAATTTGATAAGCGGGCCTAGTCAACGCATCATTGGGATATGTAACCAAGGTTACTAATTCAGGAAATAATCTAGCCGTATACCACTCAAACTATGAATTCAATCAATTAAACTACATTCAATATTTCTCGCATGATTTTTCTTTTTGGCAAATAGTTTCATGTAAAATAATTTATAAATAATTAAATTATTTTTCATTCAACATTTTCCAGAAAAATCATGCTCAAAATATTGAACGTAGTTTAATCGATTAAATTCATAGTTCTCGTGATATAATATATGCTTAATTGAAATTAATGGAGAAAACAAAATTCAATTTTTTTTTTATGGCAGTGGCACACACACTAAAGGGAGATCCTATGGCGCTCGACGAGCGGTGTGTGTGCGAAGATGTTGATTGACACGGTTCTTGAATATTTGTAGGTTGTAATTAGTGGGAACCCTAATAGCACATAATATTTAAAAAATATTTTATTAATATTTATATCTTAATTAAATATTTGCTAGTTACAACTAATATTTAAAAAATATTTGTTTCCAAATATTTGTTAGCTAATAATAATATAATATTAAATCAACATTCTTATTTTAATATTACTTGTCTAACATTTTTTTGATAATAAATTAACATATCGATTCTAATATTAATAACCGAATGTTTATTTCGCATAGAAAAACACATTCAAATCACACCCGTGTTAAAGAGGTGTTCATTTCAAAAACCTTTTTCTAACATGGGCCGTGAAAAAAACTTATGCTTACGTTGAACGTGGAAATAGCTACTTCCACTTCCTAGTTATTTTCACTCCTCGCAGTCCTCGCTCCTTATGACAAAAACATCGATTTTTATCATATATTTAATACTAGTATTAAATATATGATTTTTATAGGCGGCCACCGCAATTAAAAATCCACTATTATCTTAGACAAGGGAAATTTCTTGTCTAAGACTAGTATCAAAACAAATGGAAATATTGCAGAGTGCGAGAACAAGGATAGAGCTATTTGAAAGTTTGATGTGCAACAGTAATAGAAGTATTTGGCTAATAAAACGTTACTTAACGTAATACGTAATACAATAATTCGAGATCATAATACATTATAAGCTGTACTAATATGATCTAGGAATACACCTTAGATTAGGTACTCCTTCTTTCCTTGTCTAAGAGGAATACAATAACAATAGTAAGTGCCGTACAACAATTGTAAATATATAAGAAAAGCTACGCCAAACGCGTATGTAGATACGTCCATTTTGTTGAAGTAGCATTTTGTGTTGTTTAAGGTTAGGTTAGTTAGTTCCCCATTATTTTTCTATGAAGGTTAGTTGTTAGTTGTTACTTTAGTTTATGCTTATGGGCATGGCCATTCGAAAAAAAGACAGTCGTTTAGTTGGAGTACATTGCTGTTTATTACCAAGCATTTTTTAATTGCGACAAAGCCGTCAGCCAATTTTTCCTTTTTATTTCAACATGTTTTCGGTTTCCCCTCCAGAAAGTAGAAACTAATGTGACAGTTTGTTGATTCCCGCCTTTTACAACTTACAACAGTTTTATTATTCGAGTTGCAGGAGAGACAATCCCCCACAAACGACCCCCTTGTTAGTTTTACAAATTTACTAAAGTGGCTTGCTTGGTGTGGTGTGGAAATGAAGTTATTTTCTGTGGAGTCCGACTTTCTCTGCAATCTGTATCTATAAGAAATTAGGTAGGTATATACTAGACACGAAAATTGTTTTATTACCTATAATCCTTTTTATTATTTTCACTTTAGTATGAGGTGAGGTTATTGCTTAACAATAAAATGGAAAAGCGGTACTATAAGTATAGTACGAAGCCGTCGTCAAAAAACGCCGATTATTGTGCTAAATATAAACTAAAAAAGAAATATTGCGAACAACGACATATCACAGAATCTAACAACCAGTTTGCTGTATTAGAGAATCAAAGTAGAAATGAAATTGTTTTGCCTTATGACAGTTTCCACGAGACAGAAGATGATATTTATGCTGAGGCTGAAGAAAGCCATTTTCTTCAGAGTGTCAAAATACCTTCAACTGAGGCTTCAACTTCTCAAACTGTACCACTTGTTAACGATATAGTGTTTAGTGAAGAATGCAAGGAAGGGTGTAGTATTTTAGAGTCGGAGAATGAGTTATTTACCACCAATAAATCTAAAAAATTACAAACTTTTTTGAACAAGTGGAGTGTAGAAAACAATATTAAAATAAGCCAACTTACTAATCTCCTTAAAGGTTTTAATAAAATATTGCCAGAATTTGATTTACCACTTGACGGTCGTACAATATTAAAAACCAAGCGCACTGCTAATGATATTGTTCCATTTGATACATCTAATGAAAACAATGGCCAATTTGTATATTTTGGAATAAAACAAGCTCTTGACCTTTATTTAAATATATCAAATTTAATCCCAGTTTTAAAACCTGGTATAAGTCTGATCTTTAATGTGGACGGTTTGCCTATATTTAAAAGCTCCAGAAAGCAAATTTGGCCCATATTAGGTAGGATTATTAACGATAATGTAAAATTTTCTCCTTTCCCCGTTGCAATATTTTGTGGAATCAGTAAGCCTTCTTCAGTGGAAAAATTTCTAGATACATTTATAAGTGAACTAAGCCATTTAATTAATAATGGGATTTCTCTAGGTGATAATATAATTCCATTAAAGCTTTTAGGCTTTACTTGTGATGCACCTGCTCGCTCTTTCATAAGGTGCTCAGTAGGTCATAACAGTAAGGTAGGTTGTGATCGATGTTGTCAAAAAGGATTTTTTTGTATGAATAGAATTGTTTATTCCAATGTTACTGATGTAAAGCGAACTCATGAAAATTTTTTAAACAATGCGTATATCAAATATAAAAACTCCAATTCACCATTATTAAGTATACCCAATTTTGATATAATAGAAGATATTGCTTTAGACTATATGCATCTGTGCTGTTTAGGTGTAATGCGTAAGCTATTAATATACTGGACACTAAAGAGCAAACATGCAAAACTTCCTATAAGCTTAAAGACTAAGCTTTCAAAACGTTTAAAATATTATAGTAATAAAATTCCTTTGGACTTTAGTCGAAAACCCAGGACATTAGATGACTTACTTCGTTTTAAAGCCACTGAATTTAGATTAATACTGTTATATATGGGGCCTTGCATTTTTAAGAATATCTTGGATAAACACATTTATGAACATTTTCTAACGTTTCATGCAGCTATTAGAATTTTATTGTATCCAAAGTTTGTAGGAACCCCTTGGATTCTAACTGCAAAAAAAATGCTTGCCAGTTTTGTCAAGAATTTTTCTAATGTTTATGGAACGGAATCATGCATTTATAATGTTCATTTGCTTTTGCATTTGGCTGATGATGTTAAACATTTTAATTTAACCTTAAATGACATGAGTTGTTTTCCATTTGAAAACTTCTTGGGTCGGTTAAAGAAACTAATCAGAAAACCAAACCAACCATTAGGGCAGTTGTGTAAACGTTTATCAGAAAATCCATACATGTTTGTAAATTACGAAAATATCTTGGAAAAGTCTGAAGCAAATTCAGAACTTAATCTTTCTCAAAAGTCTATTGAAATTAGAAATTTTACAATTAAATTTGGAAGTAACAGTCAAAATGACTGCTATGTCTTCTTAAAAGAAAATCGTTTGTTTAAGATAACAGAATCTAATGAACATGGTAATCTAATTGGTTTTATTTCAAGCTCTCTTGAAAGTTTATATAACTACCCTATTTGTTCTAAATATGTAGGTATGTTTAAATTTAAAAACTTTTTACCAAATAAATGCCATGTACAAGTTCAGGACATTACTTATAAGGCTTTTGTAATGAATTGTGGCAGTTATTATGCTGCATTTGAAATATTACACCTTATAAGTTAAAGTTCTATGTTAGAATAAAAGGTTTTTGTATGCGCTGGCTCCAATTAGGTTGGACACTACTTCCTACTTTTTTGTTTATATTTTAATAAAACTTCGATATGTTTGGCAATATGTATTGAAACAATGAAAAAAATTAGTAGGGCCAAAAATGGTTCACATAGAGACTCAAATTCAAATCCATTTTATTATCTCATTTAACATCAAAAGTATTCACACTCGTCAAACAGTTGTATCGATAAAGAAATAAAAAAAATTCAGTCACATTAGCTAAATGAAACAAAATAAAATAAATACATTTTACCTTATAATAACTGGACCACAAATTATTTTGACAGTCAATCAACATTTAAACTTAATAAAAATATATATATTGTACAAGTACAAAAACTAGTTAATTTTAGGTACTTAACGAGGTCTTGGGTGAAGTCTACGTATATAAGAATGAAAATACTTTTTAAAAGTTGATTTTTTTAGATTAAAATTGACCAAAAAATAAAACAAAAAAGTATAAGTAGCAGGTTGATTTTCAAGTCAATTCTGTAGTCAATATTATTAACCTTATACCCTTAACTGCATAAAAGTTTTTATTTTATAGTATATATAGTATAGTTAATAATTTGTTTCAATTTTATGTGTCTGTCTGTCCTTCTACAAATAATAATTATTAGTAAGTATTAGCAGTTAGATACTTATTGTATAGTTTTATACAGGTTGGTCCATCCAGTTAACTTGGTACATCTATAGTGTCTTAGTTGTGAATGTAATAAAAAGGTACATATTCAGCCAGAGAAGTGAGAAGTCATGGATTTGTCTTGGGACATAGTAGTGTGGACCAAAGAAAATACCATTGATTATATTCCATCCAGCTGGGCAAATGTAGAAAAGACAGAGTATAAATATCCCACTAACAATTCATCTTTTAAAATAAAAAAATTGATAGATTTGTGTTCTCCTCTGGATGATGATTTCGATTGGCTGGAAGCCAAGTGCAAAGCGGAGTCTGTGAAAGATCTCCGATTAGCCAAAGATATGTGTGATAGAGGTCAATTCACATCCAACTTGGAAGTAACGACAGATGCAGAACACCATGGCGGCCGTGTGAGCTCTAAGAAAAGGAAAATAAAGAAAAATAGATGTTTTAGTAGCAGTTCCTCAGAGTCGGAGGATGTTCAGAAAGGTAGGCATTGAAACTGTTTATTGGTATAGGAATGTCCCACCTAATATTTTTAAACTGAAGTCCCTTGAACATCTATTGTGCCAAAACACAGTGTTTATGCATGATACAATATCATGGTGTTTATGTATTGTTGTCAATAATACTTGAGCAGTGTGTGTTATTAGACAACAGATTCTGAACTAGGTATAGATATCTTATTATGTTGGTTACAATTCAATTATTCCCTATTATACCCAACTATTAAAACATTACCTTATACAATAATTCTACTACATAAAAATAACATTAAAAATAAATAAATAATTACATTGCCATTAATATTTAATAACCAGGATTAAAAACAATTATAGTGTGTCCTTCAATATTTATTTCAGCTAAAAGAAGGACATCAGCTTTTGTCAGAGACACATTTGAAACTCCTCCCCAACTAGCAAGCAAAGAATATCGAGGTAAAGTATAGTTTTTGGAACCACTTTCAAAGAGTATCTTATGGAGTAGGTATTATCTGTTTTTAGGTAATATGAGAGATAATAATACCAACAGAATGTCAGAAAGGTCCTCTGAGAGTGGAAGTCAAAGTTACATAAATAGTAAGTATTATTACTATTATTATTATTGTTATTATATACCATTTATCTAAATAAATTTTTGGATTTTATTTTTTTTTAGGATGTGACACTGTAATAAACAATGAAACTCCATCTACTAGAGCCAGTGGTAAA
>JAEQML010073872.1:0-14718 GCA_016904865.1 Pissodes strobi | reverse complement strand
TGTATATTTAAATGTTTCGATATTGGGGCGGCAGGTTGGGGCGGTCAGACGCGGTTATGATGAAATAATGTTATTCTGTGTTGACCGAAATCCTGATGAGCGACCGCATCAAATCTACCTACAAATCAGTTGTATATTTAAATTTTTCGACATTGGGGCGGCAGGTGGGGGCGCTCAGACGCGGTTATGCTGTAATAATGTTATACTGTGTTGACCGCACCCCTGCTAAGTAACCGCATCAAATCTGCCGAAAAATCAGCTGTATATTTAAGATTTTCAATATTTGGGCGGCAGGTGGGGGGCGGATATGCTGTAAAATGTTTTATTGGGTTGACCGCGTCTCTGTTGAGTGACCCCACTTGAATAAGTTATTCGTTTCTGTACAATTACAATCAGATTAGCAGCCTCTACTCATCAGCAAAATAGATTTACCCGTCACTGAATACTGCTTCTGCAACAGTGGAAGTTTATGCTTTCAGGGGCGTTGCCTTGGACTGGTTCAGGTCCTACTTGTCGGATCACTCTCAGACGGTGGTGTTGGGAGAACGGGTGTCGGCGGTTATGATGACGACAGCCGGTGTCCCCAAGGATCGGTTTTGGACAACAGTGGGTCCAAATATATATCAACGATCTACCCTCTATTGACATTGGTGGCTTTTTTACAATTTTCGCGGATGATACGACAACCAACGTTGTCAGCTTTAACTGTGATCATGTTGATGTTTCCATTGATAATATGAGTGTGGGTTGTGCGGATGTTGTGAGGTTATGCTATGCAATATGAATAATATCTAGCGAGTTGAATAGAGAGGTAGCTGAAGTGCTTATTTACCGCTTATTGAAAGTCATATTCCATACGGGATATGCTTTTGGGGATCTTGTCCTCAATATCGTTTTAACTCACTATTTATTTTGTAAAAGAGAGAACCTTAAGATACCTTTGTCGGGCTGCACTTAGCTATCTCTGTGAGTTTCTGTTTCTTGCCCAAAAGATTCTCACCATATCCAGTATTTTTATACTGGAGACTGTATGTTTAAGGTTTACGCAGCGTCCAGCGAATATTGGCAGGTCTACTTGCCATGGTACTAGAGATGAGCGATATTTCACGAACTATTATTTTTTCACTGATACCAAAAATTCACCGGTAAGAGATGCTACCAGCGTCGGAGTAAAAGCGTGATGCTTTAAGTGATATCACATTTAGCTGCTAACTGCTGGTTCCAATCCTATATTGTGATTTTCCAATAGGACTATAATTACCGTGACACGTGACAAGCGATATCCTGCCAACGAGCGACTTGCAGTAATGTCGATTGTTGAGTAAGGTTGAAATTCCAATACCTCCATAAGAATGGCACGGGCTGCAGAAGATATCGTGCCTTATTATAATAATCGCGTGATCACGGTGATATTTGGATATTGCTATCGTATTATGTTCTTATAAGTTTTTGTTTTGAAGTGAAATGAAAAGAACGGTAACGAGATTAGGGGTTTCGTTTCTATGGCGCAGATTTCATTTTTTGAGCCCGTGGGCGAATGCTATGCAATTTGCAATATGTATAAATTTAAATTATCTTATAACACTGAGGTTAAGGTTTTTATTTATTAACACTTGTTTTGTTTTATAGGTTGTAAAAGTGTGTGTAATTTTTTTTATTAAAAATATTTTTGTTTCTTTTGTTTTTGTTAGTATTACTTATCTGCCAATACTATTATATAAAGTTTCGAATTTTATTTTATTTTGTAGGTGTAAGTTTAAAAATATAAAATATATACTATTTCCTCATTAATATTCTTGCAAATATTTGTTTGGGATTTGGGGAATTTATTGGTTTGTCATATAACACTTTAATTCCTTTTTCAACATTTTAATCCTTTTCCAAATTTGCACACAACATTGCTATTAATAATTACGATATCCGGTCCATTGATATGATCGTGGTATTTTGTTTACGATAGCCTAACCCAGTATTCGCAGTCAGAAATCGTGACTATAAAAGTAACGATATCAGTTATCATATATATTAAAAAATCATGGCATCGCTCATCTCTACATGGTACAAGAAACACACGCACTTTTGGCTTGCCCATTCCTTCTTCCACTCTCATCCAAAATTCACTGCTTTACAACAGCAAGAAGATCTTTAATAAACTTCCGCAGATATTTCAGAATTTCTCAAATATAATAACATTTCGACAGGATATTAAAAGACCGTTGATCGTATATTTAATGTTTACGAAGCATGCAGCGGATATTGACAGGTATTCTTGCAATGGTACAAGAAGCACATGCACTATTGGCTTGCCCATTCTTTCTTCTAGTCTCATCCAAAATTCACTGTTTTATAGCAGCAAGAAGAGCTTTAATAAACATTCACAGAAATTTCGGAATTTCTCAAATATAATAACATTGCGAAGGGATGCTAAAAGACTGTTGATTGTCAGTGCACCATCACTTGGAGAGGCGGTGGAGAAATTGAAGAGGGTGCAGGAGAGAGTTGAGGTCTGGTTTGGTGCCAACAATTTCTTCCTGAATAAAGATAAAATACACACAATTGTTTCCTCTATGAGAGATACTGGCAACTCCTCACATTAAATTCTTGGGGGTTCAGCTTGATCCCAAACTTCTTTGTGAGACAAATTGATTCTATTGCCAAAAAACTTGGGAGTAATTTGTTTGCGCTACGTGCTTTCGTTGACTCAGTTTCGCAGGGGGTTCTAAGAACAGTATACTGCCATGGTGTATGGCGTCCTTGCTTGGGGTCATGCAGCGCAGTCGAGGAGAATCTTTGGTCTGCAAAGAGGCGATTAGAATAATCTCTGGTGTGAGCTCCTTGGATGACTGTAGATCTCTGTTCGAGAGTGTTGGTATACTGAGATTTCCATGTGTGTATATTCTGGAGAATGTCATTTACTTTAAAAATAATGAGAATCTGTACAGGACTCATAAAGATGTTCATCATCATGATATAAAACAGAAAAATAACTTTGTAGTGAACTACTGTCAAATACAGAGATGTCAGGATGGCCCTGGTTATCTGGCTATATTTTTTTTTAACAAACTCCTTTTAACAGTACGAAGCTTACCACTATCACGATTCAAAGCTACTGTTAAAAATATGTTAATCCAACATGTCTTTTTTTTTTTTTGAGGAGTATAATAATTGTGATGTACTTTTTTAACTCTTTAATTTTAATGTGTAGTGTTTAGTCTTGTTGTACCTTAATATGTTTCCCTAGTTATCAACATCATTTTCGTCTTTTTAATTTCAAGGACGTTGAACAATATTATATTTTCTGAGCGTCTCTGGCAGTCCTTAAATTCCAAATTTATAACATGGACTTCCACGCCTGCATTACCTTTGTTTATATTGATGTTTGCCTTCAGTTGTATAAGTTCAGCTCTCATTTCATCCACAGCTTTCAGAAGCTTGGGAACCTGCAACAAACCACTGTTGCAGTCTTCGCACAGAAACTTCATTTTGGTCATTTTCCTCAATTTTGCATTTCAGGCAAAGCATGACGTTGAAATTTTGAGGTTAGAAGGTTGTAATATGTGTTTTCGAAGTAAAAAAAGTGATTTTTTATATCAATGTTTTACTTATGTTTAGACTGTTGTTTTTCTAATTTGACCGTTAAACTCTCGAAAACTGCAACAGTTTTCGCGTTGATTAAATATTTTTCCGGACGCGACGTTCCCGTACGATTGTTCTAAACTTATTTACGTGATGCTATCACACTCTGCTTGCCTATGTGATTGTGAGTTTCCTTATATTTTATATCTTGTTCACTAATTTTTATATATTATGTAAATTAATTGTAATTGTACTTTGTAATATTTAAGTGTATTTAAATATATTCATGCTCTGCTTTGTCAATGAGAAATGTTTAAAGCTTTATTGATTGATTATTTCCTTTCCCAATTTATTACAATGTAGCGATAGCGATATTAAGCTGAAAAAAAAAACAAATACTATTTTTTGATCTGTGTCATATGCATAGGTCTAGAAAAAGATTAAACATTTTTCAAATTTTACATATATGCTAAAGTGCTCAACATCTTGAATTTGAATATACTTCCCTCGTAAGGCTAATATTGAAATTCTCAAAGATAGTCTGATCACCATATTACTACGTTCTTTATAAATAGGTTCAAAAATATCCAGCACAGTATGCAAGATACCAAGATATACAGCAAAGTAAGCACAACATACTTTATTTAAAACTGAAATTAATCCTAGTGATGGCCAGGCAATGTCTTACTTGAATCTAACTACTCTTGCTCGTATTTTGCGAGGGGTTGCGTTGGGGTTATTGCCACGTTTGTTTGGTAATTTTTTAGAAGACGTGTCAGATTAGTTTTTGAATTTTGATGTTGCCTAAGGATGCCCTGGTACTATATAAGTCGTCACTATAGGTTATGTTGAGATCTGATGAAAGTGTTATCGCTTCAAGCTTTAAGGTATTTTCAGTGGTATAATTTGGATTTTAAATATAAACTTTCACAATGGGTGATAACAGCGACGGTAAAAAAACCCCAATGTAAAAATAAAAAAACAACCTGGTGCTGGTTTTTCGCAAAAACACGATCTAATTATATTGCTTCTTTTAAATTTTTTTCAGCATCGAAAATAAACGATATCATAGGGATCAACGATAAGGTCGAACAAATCGGAACACCAGCCGAGAAGGTAGATAAACTATCACTACGAGGTACCGTTAAAAACGGCGACAGTGTTTTCAACGAAGTACTGGTACACAAAGACATGTACGAGTCGGCGTTTAAACCTAGGAAGTCAGAAAAAATAATCTAGAAGAAAATGAAAGAGAAAATGCTAATAAACGACTTAGATCAGAGACCAGTTCCGAACCGGAAATCATTAATAAACGGCAACGTGATCGGGAATATGCCAGGCATTTAAGCTACGAAAGTGAAGTTGATCCTCTACATGGTCCAAGAAACACACGCACTTTTGGCTTGCCCATTCCTTCTTCCACTCTCATCCAAAATTCACTGCTTTACTAATACTTCACTAATAAACTTCCGCAGATATTTCAGAATTTCTCAAATATAATAACATTTCAACAGGATATTAAAAGACCGTTGATCGTATGTTTTATGTTTACGAATCATGCAGCGGATATTGACAGGTATTCTTGCAATGGTACAAGAAGCACATGCACTATGTGCATTGTGCCCATTCCTTCTTCTAGGAGGAAGGAGGAAGTGCAGTTTATGTGCACACAAATACAAGTGTCAGTTTTTGCCCACATTCAAAAATCAACAATCTGTCAGTTGTAACAGTTCGATTTTGCCGATGTCAAATATTTTTAAAATTTCATTTATATGCCGCATTTAGGGGGAAAAATGCTGTATTTTGCACTTATCGGTTTATTAATTCTAAATTTATTGATTCGACTTGCCAACAATTCGCTTGAAATTGCCGCTTTTCTTAATATAAATTAACTATATTCTAAGTATAGGTTAAAGATATATTTGTGTTAGCATTTATAACACGTTGTGACTATGTTTATTTTAGTTGATAAGCGATGCATTTTATCATTCGAATAGCTTGGCTTGATTTATATTACATTATCGTGGAACAGCCAGCATATACGCTGCATTTGATTCGTCGATCCATACTTTAATTTTAGTTTGAATATTTTATAACTTTTTGGGAAACCCTTGGTTGATGAACACCAATGGCTGGCCGCCATTTCTGAAGATCGTTAGATCGTTTTGGGACCTTTGCTTTTAAATATATTGACACGGCAGGTGTAACATTCGGTTATTGTTAGTCCCGGTCCCGAGTAATAGGAATGTACCGTTTGTTGTGAATGCCAGCTGTCGATTTAAATTTTTAAAGCTGCATTTACATTCAATTTGAAGTCAAATTCAAGTTGAAATTTGCCTGCTTGTCATATGGTGACAGCACGTAGCATTTACATTGGACAAAATTCGAAGTTGACTTTGAAGTGCACTTTGAATTTTGTTAAGCTGCTTGCCAAACGCAAGCAGAAAATAAATTTGTAGGTTAGATTATTTTTGTTTATCCTAATATTCTTAATGTTGCTTTGTTTAGGTTAGGTCTAATTTATCTATGGATTAGGTAAATTTCAATTTTGTGTTGGAATAAATTAACATTTGTATCAAACAATTCGGACACATGTAAAATGGACTTTGAAGGGCCCCACTTTGATGAAAATTATTTTTTTGAAGGCACTGTAATTGAAAAAAACGATTTCAACGAGGAATTGTTCTTAAAAATGATTTGTAATTATCTGGCAATTTACAACACACAAAATAAAACATTCCATACGTATAATTACGTAACCTAAAAATTCGTTCAATGTAAATGACATATTTGCGAATTGCACTTTGACTTGGACTTCAAATTGAATGTAAATGCAGCTTAAAAGTGTATCGTTTTGTTAGGGAATATTCTCTGTTATTTCTTGAATCCTTTGATTTCGATGCATTATTTGTGGCTTCCGCCGTCATGTTATCCGCATAATAAACGACAACTAAGTTGTTTATTATCTTAGAAATATTCCTTGTATAGAAATCGCTCGGCTGGTTTCAGTCCATCCCTACTTCTTGGTCGGACGTAAGCAAAGGCAAATTGACGAAAACGATCGAGAGGTCCTTCCAGTTTAACCGGTCGGCGAGGAGCGAAGCTTTCTGTTCTAGTGCGGTCGTATAGACTCCACATTTATTGGAGATATATTGTGAAATCTCTTGGTGTTTTGACACGACCGATTTTTCGGGATCTACATACTGTACTGGGTAAGCATTTTCTCTGGAATTAATCTTTTTCTACTGCCTGTGAAGCGTGTGGATGCCATGATGCTAACGGTTTTTTTTTCATTATTCCTAGAGGCTTTCCAGGTTTGTCATATAAGACCGAGACCGTCGAATCTCTCATCGTTAGCCCTCATACACACGATCGAGGTAATTATTGCTACCGTTTTGCCTAAATTAATGACTTAATTGCTTATCTGTGTTACCTTTTTTGTACATATACCGCTATTTGCTTTTGCGTCCCACATGTTATCTTATTTACTCAACTTTATCTAATCCGAATTTTAATTTTAATGTAACTAATTTTGACCATATGGGGAAGTTTATATTTTCTTTTGGGAGTGGTTCATACCCATCTTTTTTATATTCAAGTTGTCCGAACCTTAGTATCTTTTATTTGCCGATGGTCATTGAAAATTCATGGATAATTTTTTTTGGAATTTGATTTATAAAGAAAATATATTCATGCGAGAGGGGGGCTATGGTTTTTATTAAAGTAAGGGCGCTTCGTCTAATGCGCACTGGGTTATTTCAGGGCTTTTTCCGGAGGGCCACCACCTTTTTCCCGAGGGCCACCATCTTTTTCCTGGAAGGCCATCGCGCATACCAGCAGGCGACTACCTTTACCTGCAGCTAGATTCACCCCTTCCCTAGTGGGTGGGAAGCAGCCCTTTCTCGACACTGAGCAATCGAGATCTCGTCTAGATCTTACCCTCGGGGCCATCGAGAGGCAGTACCTGAAGTATCTATCGGCGCCCGGCGCCTCCACCAGAGTTCGACGACCGGATTTGTGGCATCGTACAGAAGCTTAAGTTTATTTACTCATTTATTATCATTAATCGCTCTGAATTTTCTTGCTCTTTAATATAAATCAAGCATTGACAGTCGATATTTGAAACCGTTTCTATAATTTTATTCCTTTTATTCATTTATCAAGTAACATAACCGCTCTGAATTTTCTCTCTTTTTAATAAAAGTCAAGCGTTGGCAGAATAATCTTATTCTTTTCATTCATTCATCGAGTGATATACCCGCTCTGAATTTTACCTCTTTATAATATGAATCAAGCGACGGCCACGCTTTCAATAGTTTTATCTAGTTTTGTTCTTCTATTAACTTATCGAGTCTTTTGATTTAATGATTGTGTCCGTTCATTGCGGCATATTATCATAGCTACATTCAAAATCAGTGCAGCTATTAGCGCACGCATGCCTAGTTGTAATTAGTTTAGTTAACGGCAAGTGATCACTTTAGTTAGTAGTATTTAGTTCATTTAGTCGTAAGGCATACAGAACCGAGTATTAACAGCAGAATTGGTCTCCGTACAATCTCCATATTGTACTCTGTTTATTTTATCAATTGCTTTAATAGTCATTTAACATTCTGTGGACTTTAACTAAACATATTCCCATTTAACATTTTTTTTTCTCCCGATAGATTGTTGCTGTGTTTAAAAAAAAGAACTTGGTAGCAAATATATTGTTCCTTAAATTGTTGGATTGTGTTTTTTTTATGTTAGTTAATGGATAAATTATTGATTTAATAAGCCCGCCGATATTCTCGTTGTTGGTTCGAAATTAATTACCGGTCGATTTTATGAGCTGACCTAGCCACTCTGCACAACTCCAGCAGAGCTTTTTCCGTTTAGGTGGCTAGAACAGGTGGCGCTCAAACGACCCCACTACAGGGGCCGGGCAATTGTAACACGACTCTTCGGGGCTAGGTTCCTTTTTAATTGATTAGAAAAAAATCTTTACTTTCATTTTAAATTCAATCAGAAAAACGTGTTGCAAATTTGGCGCCCAACGTGGGGCTATCTTTTTTTGAGAGACCTTTTCTTTACAAAATTGCAAATTTCTTCTAATTTATGTCCTGTATGCCTTATTAGATTTATTTACCAGGTGATTTTCATTAATTATTGTTGCATATTATTTTGATAACTAGTGATTTAATATTTATCTAGCATTACATAATAATATATCACATTGTTATTTCATTGTTATTATTCAATTGACTGCTGGGTGATTTTTCGATAGTTTTGCAATTAGAAAAGAAAGGCAAATCTAAATTATCCACCAAATTTAAGACAGCGAAATCGAATATATTTTAACATTAAAAGATCTCCAAACTTCAGTGGAAAGTTTATCAGGAGACACTAAGTCAAAAGCTAATTTTGAACGCATTCAATCACGTCTTGTCCACTTACTGAATCGAATTAATCGAATACCTACCGCTAATCTTAGAGAAGAACAATTAAAAGTTAGATCTGATTCTTTGCTAGAAATATTATCTGCTTTGGATAGTTTAAATTCGCTGTTAAAATCGGGTAAAGATTTGAGTGCTTTGTTAAGTAAAACGCAGTTAGATGATTCGAATTCTGACTCTTCCGTTTCTAGTTTAAATTCTAATAAACCAGCAACTAATTCCACGCCAACTAAAATTCGTTCTTGTCACTCTAGTAATTATAAAACTCGTGTTGAAAAATGGAGTCTTAAATTCTCAGGTGACTGTAAACAACTTTCAGTTCACAACTTTTTAGAAAGAGTTTCTGAGTTACGTATTGCTAGGGGTATATCTGAACAGGAATTATTTGAGTCAGCAATAGATTTGTTTTCTGGTAGAGCCTTGAATTGGTTCCGTGCTAATCGAGCTAGGTTTGCTAACTGGAAAAGTTTGTCTGATCTCCTTCTTGGAAAAAACGCAAGGCCTATATCTCACGTTCCCTTACTAGGCAGGAAATGAAGTTAACAATCACGGAAAAGGAGTGTCTTGCAGTGATTTGGAGTGTGGAAAAACTTAGGCATTATTTAGTGGGAGTTAATTTTAAGGTGATCACCGACCATCATTCCTTATTGTGGTTACATAATTTAAAGGATCCACAGGGTCGACTTGGTCGTTGGGCTCTTCGTTTACAACCTTACGATCTTCAACCAATCCATATAATGAAAAAAAATAATCTTTATTTTGGCGACTTTTAAGATCGATATGTTAAAAGAGAGTGGATATAAAACGAATTTGTTATCTTTGTTACAATCATTTGACTTACAACAATCAATATTTGACCACTCGTATATCCTCTGTATCAGCTTCTTGTAGTGACAATATCTTTGTAAGTATAGATTATGTAGGCAGTAAAATCTTGAACACTATTTCTGACCACACTGCTCTAAAATTTTACATTATAAAAGATTTTTTAAAGATGAAAATAAATTATCTTTCTTAAATATGTTACAAGAACAGGACTGGATCCTGGTCTATGAAATTGCTAAATATGATGTACACTGTAAACAATCAGTGGAAATTATTTATAAATAATTTTATCAATCTCTTTAATCATTGTTTCCCACAATCATTAATCAATAAAAAGAAAGAATATAAAACAAAAGACAATCCAAAAATTAAAGATCACAAACATAAACTAGACATTTTACTAAAATTATGATAAAAAATTTAATGAGCCATATAGAAAAAGAATATGATGACTTATTAAGATTAGTGCGGTCCGATGATTATGAAAAACGACTGAGACCATCAGATGATACATCTAGATGTATGTGGACTATATATAGATAAATAACTGGAAGTAAAAAAGCGAGCATAAATATTGGTATTGAAGGCAACCAGGACGAATTCTAATAAATATAATGAATAACTATTGTCTGTAGTGCCTGAACTACGTAAGCAAATTGCCACACAAATGCACAATTCCAAAAAATAATAGGCCTATGTTTTTAAAGCCAATTTACCGATGAAATATGCGAATACGCTAGAATAATGAAAAACAAGCACAGTAGTGGATTCGATGAAGTACCAGCCAGTAATTAAGCACATTATTTGCAATATTATAAATAATTGTTTTATGCAGGGCTTTTTCCCCGGCCAGCTAAAAATAGCATTGATTAAACCTTTATATAAGAAAGGGAACCCGAATCTCATAAAGAATTATAGACCAATAAGTCTTTTACCTGCATTCTCAAAAGTATTTGAACTAGCAATGTGTGAGACTTGTCAAATTTATGAACGAATGTTATTTTTTCAACAAATTTCAGCACGGGTATGTGCCAGGCAAATTGATGCATACTGCTGTTTTTCAGTTCACTAGGAATATCCTGGATTCACTGGAAGGGGAGGGGGGCCAGCTAATGGCGTATTTTTGGATTTGTCAAGGGCGCAGAACTGCTCCTTGAAAAGTTGGAACAATATGGTGTCCATGGAAATGCTTGATATTTAGATCATATTTAAAAGACAACAAAGGGTGAAAATAGTAAAGAAAGAACAAACGTTTTTTTTTTTCATCTTTCAGGGGGAGTACACTGGGAATCGAAGACAACAAAGGGTGAAAATAGTAAAGAAAGGACAAACGTTTTTTTTTTCATCTTTCAGGGAGAGCACACTGGGAATACTATACTGGCACCGATTTTGTTTGTAATTTTTCTTAATGACCTTGATTCCATAATTGGTTCTGAGAATGAAAATGTGACCTGCTATGCAGACGATACAAACATTTTTACCAAGGGAAAGGATCTTGGTGATTTGATTCTGATGGGTATATCAATTTTTAACAGGGCTAATAACTGATTCTTAGATAATAAATAGGCTAATATTCAATGAAAACAAAACAAATTTGATACTTTTTAGAACTAAACTTTCAAACATTAAAAAACCAGAAAATATATTAATTGGTGGCATCTCTGCTGCTAAGACTTAGGCTACGTGCAGAGTGACGCGTCAAGCAGCGAGGGAAGCAGAGCGGCGAAACCGAACGAGTGTATATCCTTCTGCACGCGCTTATGCACTATGCACATTGCAACCTAAATACACTCGTTGGGTTTCGCCGCTCTGCTTTCCTCGCTGCTTGACGCGTCACCCTGCACGTAGCCTAAAGCTGCATTTCTAGCAATTTGCAAGCGGAGAGCAATTCAGCACGCGCCCGTTAATTTTTGTTTCCCATTTTCCACGCTGTCAGTTTTGAATTTTGAGTGCCCGTTTCTGTTCGTAATGTGTTTGGTTATGTTTTTATTTTTTAACTGTTCCGTTTATAATTCTTTTTCTAAACTTAAAAAATGGATGATAGCCAGAACCAGGAAAACGAAATAAATGATGAGTTTTTATTCAAAAAGCATATAATAAGCTTGGATATGAATCTCCAGAGGCCGAAAAACTTAATGTTATTATCATTCTGAAATTAAATATTACATTAGACAGAGGATGAGGATACTTAAGTCTCCTTTTTCTGGGAAGATTGTTAAAAAAACCCTTGTTTTTTTTTGTGTAGCAAAAATATTGGATGCACTGCAAACCTTTTCGGCTCTTTGTTGTCAGCGAGTCTTTATTTCAATAGTAAAAGGCTCAGTAAATGCGACAATTGCGCTAATTTCTCTTCTCTACTGACATTATGATCCAGTTTTTAACAATAGACGTAACAACATAAAAAAGAAACATTCATATATTTATTTTGCGACAAGAAACAACTCAAAAAAAGCAAGTTGATGTGGTGTACACAGATTTCTCCAGGGCATTTGACCGGGTTCAGCATGACTTACTAATAAATAAATTAAAATCTTTTGGGGTCTATGGATCATTATTGGGTTGGTTTGAAAGTTATTTAAGTAACAGAAAACAACTTGTTAAGATAAAAAATACTCTCTCAAAAGAATTTCCTGTTACTTCCGGTGTCCCACAGGGAGCGCACTTAGCCACTTTTTTGTTTAATGTTTTTATTGATGATATCACTGATAAATTTAAGTACTATAAATTTTTGTTATATGCGGATGACCTAAGCTTTTTAGAATTATTAATAATGATGAGGACTGTTTGATGTTACAAAGAGACCTAGATTTGCTCTCTGAATGGAGTTTGGCTAACGGTATGGAACTAAATGTAGAAAAATTTAAAGTGTCTTGACAGTCTCAAAGAAGAAGAATAATATTATGTTTAATTATGCCATTAAGAGCGAATTCTTGGAAAGAGTTAATGAAATTAAATATCTAGGTGTATATGTTGATAGTGGGCTGCGTTTTGATTACCATATAAATTTTATTAGGACGAAAGCTATTAAGCTGTTGGGTTTTATTAATCGCACTCTTAGAGATTTTAACGACATTAATTGTTTTAAGGCACTGTATTATTCATATGTTAGAGCTGTGGTTGAATATGCTAGCTCTGTTTGGTCTCCACAATATAATGTGCCTGTTGAAGTTTTAGAAAAGATTCAAAGACAATTTTTTATACTTGTAGCTTATAAACTTGGCATACCAATAGAACAAATTGATTATAGTTACTTTGAAAGTTTTTTAAATCTAAAACCTTTAAAAGATCGCCGCTTGCAATGTGCAGTTGCAGTTTTATATAAAATTGTTAATAATTTATTTAAATGTCCTGGACTGTTGGATCTTATTACATTTAATTAATGTACCACAAAGACTAACTCGTTAGCCCAAATTATTCTTTGTCAGGTTTCACAGAACTAATTATGGCATCCACAGTCCTTTGTCAAGGTTATGTAGACAAGTTAATGGCATGTGTCAAGACTGTGATATGTTCTCCTCATCTTATAATAAATTTAGGAGTTCATTATATAGACTAAATCTGTTACAACTTATATAATTATATGACCACATAAATATTTTCTTGTACCTTATCTTTTAAAAAGTCATATTAGCTATTGTTATTTGTATTTTCTTTTGTACTGTAAATTTTCAAATGGGAAACCGTTAATATACTATTTATTTATTTAAAACCAGAAGAACTGTTTATACCAGAAGTAAATAAGAAAACATAACAATAAAACAAAACATAACCTCTTTCTCAAACTTCATCTTCATATTTTCAAATTTCGACACTATGCGCATGTGTTGTAGTCGGCCAGACGTATAAAGTTTGCAGCTTACAAACAATTTTGCGCACACTTCCGTTTAGTTCAAGGCATGCCCCGCGCACTCATTTAAAATTACGTGCTCGTCGATATTGCGCTTCCAGGCCGCACAGAGGGCGCTGGCCACATGAGAAACAAGAGCTGCGCCTGAGCGTGTAATCGTAGTTCCGAGGGTTGTCGATCCGAAGGTGCCGGTGTAATTTAAATTTGTTTTTGAAAAATGGCTGACCAGTGATCATCGCAGTTAGTTTTCAGTTTTCACAGTTATTTTACTTTGTTGAGTTGAAGTGAATTGTTAATAATTTGTATTAGTGGACTGCTTCGTGTGTTTTGAACTATAGAAAATATATTACTTTGAACATTGAACATTTAACTGAAAATTGCGCTCTACTTGCGGTATTTTAGGTAAGTTTATTTCATTTTATAGGTACATAAATATGACCAGAGAAGCAGTAAATACCTATATAAATATGCAAAGTTTCTTTCGTACATTTTATTTATGTTGTACATAGTTCCTTTTGTCATTACTTGAAAATAAACAGATATTATTTTTACCGGATTGCTGTACCTGCAGATTACTCTTTGTCTTCATATTTATTAAATTGCAATTTTATTTGATTATTTATTATATAGATTAGATACAGTACATAGTCACAGCTTAATTGTTATACTAAGCTGTGAAATAGTATTTACCTAATTTGAATGGTAAACAAAATACTGCTCTTTTTTAGAATCAAAATGCCTGCTCTCCAATGTTGCATCCCAACATGCTATAACAAGGATGAGACAAAGCATAGATTTCCTAATCCACATAAATATAGGGCTACGTTTGATAAATGGGTACTTTTATGTGGAAATAAAGACCTTATAGGAAAATCTCCAGAGAAGATTTATACCAATAATAGAGTGTGCGCTGCACATTTTCTTGCAACAGATTTTGGGACCAATAAAAAATTAAAGAAAGGAGTAGTGCCTTCTGTTAACATAGCAGGTAATAACAAGTGTTACAATATAATGTTAGGTTTAACTTTTATGCATGCA
>MU195765.1:4244-14723 GCA_016904865.1 Pissodes strobi | reverse complement strand
CCGATTAAATTTAAACTTTTTCTTGTCTTGTGATAGTGTGAGTGTTTCTTAATGATGAGACATTTTTCAAATGAAGAAAAATTGGACATGTTATGTTGTTATATTGAAAGCCATAAAAATTGTTTCGACGCTGAAAGGCAATATTTGCTCAAATATCCAGAGCGACGCCAACCTAATAGATCAATTTTCAAAAGACTTCTCACAAACCTAAGGGAATATGGCGCATTTCAAAAACCAGTGTCGCATAGAGTAAAGACGAACGATCCAGAACAAACATTAACCGTTTTATTGGCTGCACAAGAAGAAGATACTGTGGGATTGAGATCAATCGAAAAAGAGCACAATGTTCCTAAGTCCAATGCTCAAAGGATACTTCACAAGGAAGGTTATCGTCCATTTAGATTCCGGATTTGTCATAGTTTAGTACCTGGTGATCAACAGCGCAGAATGATTTTTGCGAGTGTCTGACAAGAATGTGTGATGAAGAGCGTGAATTTCCAAGAACTATTCTTTGGTCAGACGAAAGGTATTTTTGTAACAATGGAATTTTTAATCGACATAATCGACATTATTGGGCAAAGCATAATGAACATCGTGTACGACCATTGAGGCACCAGCAATGCTTTGGCTTTAATGTGTGGTGTGGTATTTTAGGAACAAGGATTATCGGACCAATAATTTATGAAGGTACCCTAAATGCAGAACGATATTTCCAGTTCTTGAGTAAAGATATTGAAGATATTCTTGATAACATTCCTCTGGCAGAAAACAGTAGTATTTGGTTTTAGCAAGATGGGACACCTTCCCATAATTCTCGGAACAACGTTGAATGTCTAACAGAACGTTTTCAGAACAAAGTAATCGCCACTAATGGCCCAATAAGATAGCCTGCGCGATCTCCCGACATCACTTCGTTGGATTTTTTCTTGTGGGGCTATCTCGACGATGAAGTCTACTGGAAATCGTACGAAAATGTAAAACAACTTAGAGCCGAGGTCAAAGCCCTCTACTCAAAATCATCGATATTAAGACTATTAATTAAAGACTACGACAAAATCAATGGCCGATTGTCCTTGGCGAATGGGTTCTGGTCGGAATCATCCTGGGATCAAAAAGAGTGGTTCGAAGCCACAATAATTACTAGGTCTCGTGGATATTAGCACCGCAAGACATTTAAAAGGCGACTTCAACTCAAGTATGACGTATTATTATTTTTACTCATTACATACGATAGTCGATGGCTTGCTGAATGGTTTGTGGAAACGCAAATAGACTTAAAAAATTACTGAGAAAATTGCAAGCCAGCTACTGGCCGAAATATGACTTGCTGCAGGGTCTGACTGAAATTTCAGAGCAAGGGAAAAAATATCGAAATGCTGCAAAGGCAAGATATTGTTTTAATCGATAGGTTACCTAACATCAGTCAATTCAATATACTGTAAGTTATTAACGGTGGTAAATTTTTGCTACAAACCTTGAGATACTTTTACAACAATTAGTAAACGTTGCCCCTTGCCTAAGTAAAGGTCATGCACTATTGTTAAGGCGATATCAGACAGTTCACTTTTCGGTTCATTCGGATGAATGATCACTCAGAATGCCGAAATCCAACACCGCTGGATTGGTTCACTAATTAATTCATTTATCACTTTCGATTCATTTAATGCCTAGACGTTTCATTCTTAATAAAAGATGCTGAAGAAATGAATAAAAAGTGAACCGTCTGATATCACCTTTAGCCAAATGAAAGAACCTGGACGGAAAGAATGCGGGCAAAAAATGTCCTCGCATATTTAGATGCTGCCACTTTTTTTCCCAATAATCCTAATTTATTTTCTGTCTAGTTTCCTATAGTGAATTTACATATTTAAATTTCCTACTTGAATACTTAATTTTGTTTTTTTCCTTAATTCTACTGTCTTCTATTATTTACTATTTTATTTACACAGGGAAATACGGAATACGGAATAAGTATACTATAATATTTATAATATTTATATTTTATTCGCCTTCAAATACGCGACAATAGGCAACAGTGCGACGTTTACTTGATTTTTAGCGGAGAGGCAGTTTCGTGATTGGTCGCAGTATATATTAAATACACTTTGACCCTAGACCAACACCTAATTTTTTTACATATTTTCAAATTTCGGCAGCGACTCTTGCTTTAGCCATTGGCGTGGAAATTGCCGAACTGTGATTTATATTATTTGGTTTGTAGGGTCTGGTGATTTTTTCACTAGAAAGGGGGTGTCCTCCCAAAAAAGTCGGAAGATCCGCTACATTTGAACCGAAAAAATGCCCTCAAAGTTCGAGTTTTGACACAAATTTTCAGCACCACTTTACAAAAGCACTAGAAATATAGACAAAACACATCTGAAAATCAATTGTCGGGTGAAAATATTAACTAGGATACATTTGCGTCGAACGAGAGACCTCTGTTTTATTTCGGTCCTAATTTAAAGCGACTCATAGCCCCATTAAACAAAATTAAATTTTATTTGTAAATGTCCATTCTCTTTTTTATTGACAGTTTTACTGTCAACTGTCACAATAGCCAAAACAAAGATTTTTAAGAAGGCACACTGTTGCCAGACGTTTACTGTAGTTTCGTGAGCAAAATTCATTAAAAAAATGGTGCGCTATAAGCGCAGCTTATTCACTACCAGCTAGTCATCTTGCGGCGGCATCCTTTGATTTGGGAAAGTCAATAACCAAGTTTTGCAAATTTTAGAAGAGGGTCATGACTCAACATTGTTTTAAACGCCTGGGCATCTGAATAATAATTTTGACAGTTCGTTTAATGTAGAATATGCTTTTTATCGTCTAAAATCCGTTTAAAAACGATTTTAAAACGTAAAATTGTACCTATAAAAATCCGAAATTTCCGGACCTCTCAGGGCGATAGCCGAGGCTTCGGACGAATTTGTCATGTATTTTGAAGCGAAAATTCATTTTAAATTCAACTGTGGAACCGAACCGCTCAGGCCACTCTCAGGTAGGCGCCGTGCCCGACACCAACTTTCCGATTTCGATAGAGTTGACTAGCTGGTAGTGAATAAGCTGTGCTATAAGTGTCTCTACTCTTTTTTTTAGGCGAATGTTTTTTTATGGCAGTAGCACATCCGCTCGACGAGCGGTGTGTGTGCGAAGATGTTGATTGACACGGTTCTTGAATAGGTAGTTAGGGGAACAGATGTCCTGGGCGCATATTCGCATGTAACAGGCAAGATGCCCATTCGGCAATGCCGATCGTTTCTTCATATGTGACGTGCACGATAGCTTTTTGTCAGATGTCGTGACTGTTACATAGAATCAACAAATAAGTCTTCAATTATTTTAACACTTCATGCATGGCCCTCCGCTCGCTTCGCTCGCTACGGGGGCTCAACGAACAGAAGCTAACTAAGTGCTAACCAAAACTAACCCAAAATAAAAATAAATAAGATAAAAATTTTGGGTTAGTTTTGGTTAGCACCTGGTTAGTTTCTATTTGTTGAGCCCCCGTAGAGAGAGAAGCGAGCGGAGGGCCATGCATGAAGTGTTTAAATAATTGAAGACTTATTTGTTGATTCTTGTAACAGTCACGACATCCGACTAAATGCTATCGTGTCCGTCACATATGAAGAAACCTTCGGCATAGCCGAATGGACATCTTGCTTGTTACATCCGAATATGCGTCCTGGGGGTGAGTTCCACAGTAATGCAGTGCGCCAGACAAAGGAGTTCTTGTAAAGCGATGTTATAGGTGTTTCCAGTTGTACGACGAACCGGTGCGCTTTTGCCGTTTATCGTGACTGTCTGACAGGCGTTGTCTGGGGCGGGATAAGACGGGCTAAATCCTGGGAACATCTGCCGTAAAAGTATCTGTAAAATAGGGATTTCTCGGTCACATGTTTGCCGTGTTTCAGACTATCCAGATTCCGGGTCAACTCCGGGTCACCGACGAGACGCACAACTCTCTTCTGAACGGAATCCAGTAGCTTTAAGGTGGGTCTGGCGTGGCACCCCAGATGTGTGAGCAATATTCTAAGCACGGTCTTATTTGGTCTTATTTATTCTAAGCACGGTCTTACAGCTAGTCAACTCTACGAGTTGCTGATTTTGCGACGTTAGCAACGTGGTCATGCCAGGACATATTGCTGTTGACCGAGACCCCCCGTAGTCCGACTGAATGAAGATGAAGGGATGGTCGATCCTGCCATAATGATATCATTGCCCGCCGTATGGTAAACGTGGCTGCTTGGATGATTTTCAATGTGCATTTGCATTCATTCATAGGAATAAAAGAGACACTCATTCGATTACACTATTCCTTTGTATGTATATATTCGTCAAATATTTCACTTCATACATGGCCCTCTGCTCGCTCCGGGGGCGTAACCAAACAAACCTAACCCAAACTAACAACCCAAGACATGCCCAAATGAAGAAAAACAAACTAAAAAATATTTGCATTTTCGACTGACAAATTTCATTTTTTTTTATTTCCGGCATGCCTTGGGTTATTTTTGTTTGGTTGCGCCCCGGAGCGAGCGGAGGATCATGCGTGAAGTGGAATATTAAATATACTTAAATAGTAAACAAACACTGTTATTCCCCATAAGAAAATGTGCAACTTTTGGAAACACTGTGCCAGGCCCCCGGTGTCGGTTACTAAAATTTCATTATTTTCACGTTACAATTTCAATATTTTCACGTTACACCTGGGAGAGTCGTAGCGGAAGTTTGCGCTACTAGGGCAATTAAGGCTCAAAACACGGATATTTTTTCGGCTCAAATGTGGCGAATACTCCGATTTTTTTTGGCTTAAGCTACTCTATAAATAGGACACCCATTTTCTAGCGAAAAAAAAAAGAAAATTTGCAAAATCGACACAACCTATATATCACCAGACCCTTAATTTGATGACATCTTTGAAGATTTTTAACTTTTCTTATATTTTTCTTACATTTGGGGATTATTATACGCGGTAAACTAATTTTTATATATTTCGGATAATTCTCTTAACTGAACTCCCCAAATTAAAATTTTTATTACAAAACAATTCCGAACGTTCTATAAAGAGCGTTTTGGAATATACTTGCTTCAATATAATATTGGCTATCCTTTTCTTTGACAATCATAAGCACTTCAGGCCTCCAAAATATTAATGAATGTACTCGCTCTGTTACATGCGCAGTGAGCAATATTTCCCATTATTAAGCGATAAAGCCGTGAAAAGATATGCGCTTGATGCATTTATTACCGAGCCGCCAGAGAAGCTTTATATTTCTTAAAATAAACGGCAATACGTGATACTTGTTCGGCGAATATGAGTTAAAATTTCTGAGGTAATTAGTTTTATCTTATGGAAAGCGTAACTTATATGTCTAAGAAAATAACTACGTCTTACAATCGGCCATCCTGCATTTACCTCGTTCCGAGGCGACCGTCATCCGGCTCATCAGGATCAGGAAGTATTACTCCATCTTCATTGTTTGTCTCCGGATTCTTCCGAAAACACTCCCCCACCCAAGATTTTTTGCTGAGGTGACCGAGACATATCTGTTTTAATATATCTATCATTTGGTAGCACAACTTTTACGCATTGGACCGTCATATGTCATATGGTGAAAGTAATTTATGGCTTATCCCTGTTGATTAATGCTGTTTAAGAGTTAGTACTAGGTTATCAACTTTATATTGTTTTGGGGATTTTCACTTTCCTAATATTTTCGGCTGCTTGATGACAAATCTCATGAGATCTCCTATTATATTCGGTATCAATCCAATTTCATTGGTTAATAGGCTATCATTGCCTCCCTTTGGAAAATAACCCAATAGCAACTGATTTGAAGCTTCCCTGGCGAGATGTCCATTCGGCAATGCCGATCGTTTCTTCATATGTGACGGCCTTACCGTCGTTTGCTCAGACCTTACCATTCCATAAGGCTTGTATGTAAATAGTCTGCTACCTTCTAGATGGATCTTTACTCCTGCTGATTTGGCACACCCAAGTCCGGACACGTTTTTAGCATTAGTATTCATTAAGAAGTTCCCCTAGTTTTGTTTTATTATTATTGACTATTGTACTATTGAACCTACTTTAATTTGGTCATCTGGAAGTGGTTACAAGGCTCTATTCTTAAGGATACATATCTCGTCTTTCGCATGGGACGTGTGCCAGACTTCTTCGCAAGGTCAAGTCCTTACGAAAATTTTGTCTTTTCGAAAGTGCAATTCTTCTCTCAGCAGCTCAGTGCATCAATGGTTTCTGCTTTAACTCGAATTATAGTATTTTGTACCAAATATTATCTTTACTCTTGTGTACAAACAATTGTTTCAACGAAAAGTTCTCCCTCATAATTCGCACAGTACACCTGTACGTTTGTCAAATGATTTTATGGAACAATTGTTTCTTCTCTTAAACGCAAAATTATCTTTTCTTGTTGGGGCGTAAATACTTCTTATTTACTCGGTCATCAGAACTGCTTAGTCATGCAATAGGCTTCGTTTATTTACGTTTCTTCTAGAAACAGTTCCTTTCAAGATGTTCGACACGTTGGCAGTAATTACACTTTACTCCATGATTTTTTTGTCATCTCAGTACATGTTTTGGAAATATATCCAGTTTTAATGCATCTATAACATGCATTATTTCCTTTGTCTGTACCTCGCAAATTACTTCTTTTCGGTCAAACGGTGATTCTTTAATTTACCAAAACCTGACATGGAGATACTTAGCACCATGTTGGTATTGCTGATAGTAATTAAAAAGTGGTGCAATAATTCTGGCGTCTCATGATTTCCTGCTCTGGCCTCGGTTTTAAATATAGTATCGTCTATTCCGCCTATCATACATGACACGTTGGCAGTAATTACACTTTATGCTTAAGCTGCTTGTATTTTGCATCTGTTAAGAAGGATGCACAATTCATAAAAATATTTTGTATACATTTCATCCGATCACTTGCGACTTCGAAGCATTTCAGTCAACAAATCTGTAACGCTGGTGGTGATAACGATACATAACCCTATTAGGCAAACCTTAACTTACATGCAGTTTGGGCCTATGCACGGCAGCTCTTATGTCGCTATGGCATGAAGTTAGTGGATAGGATTGTAGTTGTTTAGACGAACCTGATACTGGTAATGCAGACTGGAATAAGCAGCAGCTCTCAACTTCAAAATATAAGTTCTCACAAGCAATTATGATCTGATTTAGGCGCCATCCGCAGCAAATTAAAAAAAAAACGAACTCTATTTTGAAGCTGAGATAAGCTCTGCGAAAAGCTCTTACTGCTGATCTCGTTAAGAATATGTCAAAATAAAAGATATATTTCATTACACTATTTACAGTCTATTCAAAGCAAAAAATATCTACATCACCATATAAATTGGTACCTACTAAAATATTAACTTATTTTACTCCATAATTGGTCAATTTAAGTGCAGATAAACTAACTAAATAATTCACTGAGTTTTCAGTGTTATGGTTATAAAACTACACCTTATCGGCGACTACAAAAATTATTTATGCTCGAATATTACTTTATTATATCAAATGCGTGGTGAATTCAGATGATAATACTGAATAATCTCACCAAATTCTGTCTCGGTGGAGAACCATCGCCCTAAAATGTACGGTCAACTGCTTACTTTACTCTAATACATGCCGGGCTTCTTTTCCAATTAGTCTTGGGAAATTTATGGAAAACATCCACTTAGGTTCATCTCCATATATTCGAATTAAATTGATTCTAGCTTTATCCCCATTTAACTTCTTCTTGGGTAATACTGTGAACTACTTAAAAGCATTAATTAAATATCACTCTGTCGTAAGTTTGAACTTGAACTTTACAAATGTTATATAAACATTCACTGTTAATTATAAACAACTTGAGCGGTCGACGGGAGCGATTTCAATCCTTAATGATGCAGCCATCAGCATTTTGTAACATATAAATACGCATGCAAACGCCAAGTTCATCAGGCTTTCGGGTCCCTCAAACCGCTCAGTCTAGTTGCGGTACAGCACACAAGTGCGTACACTTCTAGCTGTTCTATCCCACATATCTGAATACACCTATGCACATGCATAGGGCGATCAGGTCCTTACCTAACCTGGATGAACGTATGCACAGGTACACGACATTTAGGGGCTACTAAAAGTATAGAGAGAGTCGAATTTACGAGTGAAGTATCAGAATTTCCAGTAAAGGGATAGTTTTTGGTTTGGGAGTTTTAAAAAGTAGTGAAAGTGCCTTAGCAATTTGTGATAATCTTAAACCAGAAAGACTTACCTTATAAATATCAGAACGAATACATAAATAAAATACAACGTGGCTCACATAAATTTTATTAAATAAAACAGTTCCCTCGAGTTCTAGAAAAACTTCAAATTAAGCCTCCCTCGCTTACCAAGCGTTTTAACATTAATTGAGCGTCGTGACACTCATAATTCATCGACATCACATCTAAAATAGTGACACCAAGTAATTTAGTGTTAATTGGGCCTGGTGCCGCCATCTAAATGAATCTACGTCAGAACAACAGTAATAAATTAAAATAAACAACAAAATCAAGTAAATTATTAAGTAATTAAACATTTAATAACTGCAGGCTAGGTCAGTTTAGCTATTGCATAGAATCTATACATATGAGAAGTACAAATTGGCTTCGAACCACGCGCCGAGGTACGGTCAAGTGCCGCGATCTACGGGCGGTCTATACGGAAAACACAAATATAGTTAAGTATATGGAGCAATACAACAGACTTGTATAGGAGTAACTAAAGAAAACCATGGAGCAAGCAGGGGAAACTAGTGAAGAGGACGAAGATAGGAAAAATATAATTATATGGAACAAGTAGTCAAGTAAAAAGAAGAAACTAAGCAACTTAGACAAAACACAAAAACTAGGAGAGACCCGAAGCTTCAAAATGTAAATAGTGTGAATATAAAACCCGAGTGCTCATAGAAAATGATATATACAAGGCACTTATGTGGTTAAAATATAAATAAGGAAAATATATAGTGAAACATAGTATAATATAAGCATATTATGTAAGCCCGAGCGTTAATAAGACAAATATATAAATACAAATACTTAGGATGTTAATAAACTGAATAAACATTATATATAATAGAGCATTGAAGGATTAATGAAGAAAAATTAAGCTAGAAGAAGTCGTATTAGGTGAATATTAGGAAGAAGAGTAGTAAACTATGTATGCAAATTAAATAGGTGAAGCAAATGTGAAGATATATATAGAAAAGCACAAGAAAGAATAAATGTGAATACGAGGAAGTATTATAAAATAAAATGTTCTCCGGCCCAAATAAGACTTCAACGACGGATTGTCTAAAAGATAACGTCCCAGCAAAAAAACTTAGGCATGGAAAAGCTAAGCATATGGGGATTGAAGTAGCTGATACCCGAGAAGCTGAAAGTTCCAAGGTGAAATGTTACATAAGCAAGAAATGTTTATGTAAAGCATGAAGAGTATAGAAGAAGCATACATAAGTTGAAAAGTTGTTTATGTAAAGTGAGAAGAAATATAGAAGAAGGTGTTTTTGACATAAGAAGAAGCATATATAGTGAAGAAATATATAAGCAAAAGTTGTGTATGTAAAGCATACATATGGTGAAATACTGGAGAATTGTAAAAGGGAGCATACGTGGATATATAAATAATAATATAATGTTCTATATTTTTTTACATAAAGCTAGTCATGTAATGAAGCATTTTATAGATACATAGAACACCTAATAAATAGCAAAACTAGATATGGAAAGTAAATATAAGAAGCAGAATAAAATAAATATATGGGAAAATGTATATGTAAGCGATACCAAGAAGTGTATAGAAAAGCAGTAAGAAATTGTAAATAATGTATATATAACCTTCCCTTGAGAACATGCTGCATGGATCCTAATCCAGGGCCAGTCAGGAGCCATTGGAAAGCACCAGTCGAGTCCATACAGTACTTAGCCATTCGAACAATCATCAGCAGAAGTGTCCCCATTTTCGACTAGGGATTCCTAGAAGATAAAAAAGTATAATAATTTATAATATGGATAAAATACCAGTAGCAGTAGACAACAATTAGATAATTTAAAAAATAACAAACCTTAGAATCTATTCCAGATCAAATCTTGCCTTGAAATTGTCTAAGATTGCCAAAAATCTCGTGCCTATGTCGTATTGCAGGTCAATGTGTGCAGACTACAGTAGCACAAGTCGACCAAAGAGAGGCACATTTGTCAGTATAATTATCACCACATACTCAATATTCACGATACTTATATTTGATTGTATTATTTAGCTCATCGAATGCCAACACACCAAGCTCGTACTTTTGGATAATGGTTCTTTCGGCACTCGGTTACAGCTAAATCTCCTATATATGAATTGGCGGCTCCGGTATCTATGAGAGCAGAGAACGGAATATTCTAAATATACACCAGGGCGTGAGGACGAATGTCGGATGTAGC
>JAEQML010073869.1:0-14723 GCA_016904865.1 Pissodes strobi | reverse complement strand
TTCAACAATTTAACCATTAAAAAATGAGAGAAATCATCAATCAAAACTTGAAAGTATTTATACCCTTCTGGCGTAGGTGTTGCAATATCAGAATGAACCAACTCACCAATTCTAATCGTACTTTTTTGACAATTATAAAAGTGTTTTCGAACACTTTTTACCTTCTATACAACTTTTACAAATTAGCCCAATTTTTTAAAATTAAACCTTTTAATATGGCCTAACCTTCTGTGCCAAATATTTTAATCTATATCTTTACTCGCTATATATATACATTTATTTTCGTTAATATTACATTTATTAAAAAATTAAAATTTATTAAAATTAATATTTAAAAATAATAAATCATTTTGTGATTCACAACAAAATACAGAATTTTTTTTTGATAAAATAGCATTTCTTTTGCCTGATAAATCATTACTAACGATAACTTTAAAATCATTTTTAAGCAATTTAGATACAGGCATAAGATTATGTGACATACCATCAACTAGCAGTACGTCCATAGTTATTTCTTTACCCTGGCAAACTCCTCTTATTATCCCTTTCTTTCTGTCATATAAAATTTCTTTACCTTTGGCTGTTCCTATTTTGACTTCTTGTTCCAGTTCCTTGACGTCTAACATGTAGTTTTCTAATTCGCCCATTTCCATATACTGTGTGCAACCCGAGTCTAAAATAAAATTGTTTATAGCTTTTGAGGAACTACCTGTGCTTAATGCAACTTTAGCGTTAGAGATAGATTATACGCTTATTTTAATTTACTCGTGAATTTGAAATACTTTCAATTTTGGCAGGGCCGAAGATCAGGAGAGAATTAAAGATTTATTCTTGAAAATCTAAATTACGAAAGTAAACGAAATATACGATATCAGCAAAAATATGAAATAAGCAGAGCTCTCTACCTAGGGTTACGTAACTAAACGCGGACCGAAGAATACTAACTTTTATTTTTATGTTAAGACCGAAAATAGGACTGCTTGGCGACGCACTCGCCGGTGTGTACTTTCCCAGCAAAAAAAAATGACCATTCAGCGTGGTTCTTGAAATATAACAGCTGGCTTGAACTGTAAAGAATCCCAGGAAGGAAACCTTAATAAAAATAAAAAAGGACCGAAGAGAATTGGGCCCTATATTGTGGTAAAAACCCACAGCTGGTTAATGGGGACACCACGTAGAAAACTCTGCGACAACAAAATATGGTCAACCATCTTACAAAAGCAAATTCGAAATGCTTAAATAAAAGCTCGATAAATAATACATATATACACATATACACATAAACTACACATTACGTGGGAGCATTCGCCCACATCACCCCCCTGCCAGTGATAAGGCTAAGAAAGTCCAGCCTGGAAACGATCAGGAAATCTAACTACTCGGCCTCTCTGAGTGGTTCGTCGCTGTTCAGCAGGAGCAGGATTGACGTCAGCATAGTCGGCTGCAGGCACGTCTGTAGGCGGAGGAGCGGCCTGGGTGGCTGGGTTGCAGCGTCTGCGGTGGGGCGGCGACGTCTTCCAAGTCTTCTGATAACATAAATGCCGGTTTGAGACGTTCTATGCTGACTGTGACGTCACGGCCGTGCATGTGGATGATGAACGTCTTATCGGACCTTTTAAGGACCTTAAGGGACCATCGTAAGGCTGCTGCAGTGGGGCTTTGGAGGCATCGTGCCGTAGAAACACATAGTTTGAGGTCGCAAGATCCTTGTGCACGAAGATTTTCCTGCAACCATGTTGGGTGCCTGGTGTTGGTGGAAGTTCTTGCATGTGTTTTCGCAGTTTTTGAATAATCTCAGGTACGCTGCTGTCTGCCTGACGATTTTCGGAGAGAAATTCCCCGGGGAGTCGGATGGTCTGTCCATAGACCATATTCGCAACACTGGACTGGAGGTCTTCTTTCCAAGCACAGCGAATGCCTAAGAGGACTGTCGGTAAGGTGTCGATCCATCGCTGGCTGGGGTGGCACCTGATAGCGGCCTTGAGCTGACGATGTAATCGCTCTATCATGCCATTTGCTGCAGGATGATATGCCGTGGTGCGCAAGTGAGTTGAACCTGTCAAGCGGTTCGGGTGCTTGAACAAGTGCGACTCAAATTGACGGCCTTGATCGGTTGTGACTTTTAGAGGCGTGCCGAACCGACATATCCAATTTTTGTAGAAGGCTTCGGCTACAGTTGCAGCTTCTTGGTCCTGCAGGGGAACAGCTTCAGGCCAACGAGTAAAGCGGTCAATCATCGTGTGGCAGTAGCGGAACCCATTAACTGTTGGCATTATCACAATGTCCATGTATATATGCTCGAACCTTGCTGAAGGTGGCATGAAAGGAACTATGGGTGTAACAGTGTGACGGCTTATCTTTGCTCGGTGACACTCCAGACAAGTTTTAGCCCAAGTTCTGCAGTCTTTCTTGATGGATGGCCACACAAAACGTTGCGTTACCATCTTGACAGTTGCATTGGCTCCGGGGTAAGAAAGGTGGTGGACAGTGTCAAATGCGGCTCTCCTGAATGGTTTGGTAATAAACGGTCGAATTGCTGCAGTAGAAACATCGCAAAATAATAAGGTATTGATTCCGGGAATCTGAATGCGCTTCAACTGCGCAGTTCTCCTGCTACCATTTCTGGAGTTCGATGTCGTTTTTCTGCGATGTAGCGAGGGCTTCAAAGTCTAGAATAAATTCTAGTTCTTCAATGCGCGATAAAGCATCTGCCACTACATTGTCTTGACCGGATACGTGCCGAATATCGGTGGAAAATTGGCCAATAAAATCTAAATAGCGGAACTGTCGTGGTGAGCACTGGCTTGCTTTTTGACGAAATGCAAATGTTATAGGCTTGTGGTCTGTAAAAATTGTAAATTGTCTTGCTTCTACCATATGACGAAAATGACGAAATGCGAGGTATATTGCCAAAAGTTCGCGATCGTAAGCACTATATTTTTGCTCGGCAGGGCTAAGTTTCTTCGAAAAAAAACTTGGGGGCTGCCATGCACCTTCGCTCCACTGTTGTAGCGCGGCACCCACGGAGAATTCCGACGCGTCACAAAAAATGGCGAGAGTCGCGTCGAATTTTGGATGAGCAAGCAAAGCAGCCTGTGCAAGGCTTTCTTTGGTGGCTTCAAAAGCCGCGGATGCCACAGGTGTCCAATTAACGGGTGTTTTACCTTTAACATTGTTTTTTAAAAGTTCGTTTAACGGGGCTTGTGTTACGGCATCTCTAGGTAAAAATCTTCGATAAAAGTTTATCATACCTAGAAACTGACGAAGCTTTTTTGCTGTATCAGGTCGCGGAAATGTCCGAATCGCGTGCACTTTCTCGGGTAACGGGCGAGTACCTGCTTCGGAGACTAGATAGCCAAGAAAAACCACTTCAGCTTGACCGAACACGCACTTCGCGAGGTTAATTACGACTCCATATTTCATTAGTCGCTCGAAAAGAACCTTTAAATGACGTAAATGCTCTTCTGGTGATGTCGAGGCGATTAATATGTCGTCGATATACGCGTAACAAAAATCTAGTCCGTGAAGCACTTCGTCGATAAAACGTTGAAAAGTTTGTGCCGCGTTCCGAAGGCCAAAAGCCATAAATCGATATATAGCCCGAATGGAGATATTATCGCGGTTTTCGGAATGTCTTCTTCGGCTACCGGGATTTGGTTATACGAGCGCACTAAATCCACGGTCGAAAATATTGTTTTTCCGCGAAGGCACTGAGAAAAGTCTTCAATGTGCTTAATAGGATAGCAATCAGGGATCGTTCTAGCGTTGAGTCCGCGGTAATCCCCACATGGTCTACATTCGTCCCCCTTTTTCGGCGCTAGGTGAAGAGGTGCTGCCCAACAGCTTTCGGAGGGTCGTGCGATTCCTAATTTGAGCAGCGTATCAAATTCTTTCCTGGCAGCTTGGTATTTAACCGGAGCGAGTCGGCGTGGTTTGTGCGAAACTGGTGGTCCAGGGGTGGTCGCGATGTGGTGCTTCGTTGCGTGACGGATCGTTTTAGGAGTTCCTTCTGGGCGACTAATATCTGGAAACTGCTTTAACAAGTCGTCAAATTGAGACGAGCCCACGACCGTTTTAATGGAAGGTATACTACACTGCGTCACCTCTCCTGGAAAAGTGAGCGTAGTGGTAGAATAATTCATAATATGCCAGAAAATCGGCTCCGAGAATGGGTTTAGAAATGTCGGCAACTAAAAACCTACAAGTGAAATCCTTGCGTAGGCCGAGATCGAGTGTGAAAGTACAGGTACCATAAGTTGTTATGTTAGTTCCATTAACAGCGGAAAGTACATAGGGTGACTTTTCACGCGGTTCTCGAAGTAAATGATGAGGGATGAGGGTAAACACAGAGATCTGCTCCTGTATCCACTAAAAACTGCACATTGGTTGACTTGTCTCGAACGAATAAACGGCGGGGTTTAAGTAGGCAATGGTCGCTACCCGCGATTAACGATTGCCAGCTTCGATATTCCGACTCCCACTCACAGGGCTGATTGCAACTTTTAGCAGCTTCACCAAATTTATAATGATACCAACACAGACGGGATTGAGAGCGGAAAGAGTGTCCTGGGGTAGATGGACGCCGAGGACGGGAAACGGAACGCGATCGATTTCGCTCAATGTTCGTTAATCGTGTCTCGATAGAATCAAGGCGCACTATCACTCGTTCCAAGTCTATAGCGAGCCTCTGGACGTCGCTGGAATGGCTGGTGGTCGGAGCACTTATGGTGGCGATCGATGGACGTGACGATAAAATATCGTAGACGCGATCGGCGGATTCTGCTGCTTCGACCAAAGTGTTACTTGTAGAAATAGCAACAGTGGTTTGTATGTCGGTAGGAAGGCGACTCTGCCAAATGGTTCGTACTAGTGAATCTGGAATTGCTGTACCTGCTAAGCTTTGGAGTCGTCGAAGGAACTGTGATGGTTTGTCGTCGTTCATTTGTTCTTGCTGAAAAAGCTGCTTTGTTTTCTCCTTCTGTGACGTACTTAACCGCTTGATCAAGCCTTCTTTCAGTCGATTGTACGAGTTTGCATCAACTGGTTGCACAATAATGTCTCTCACTTCACTACTAAGTCGGCGGGGCTTGAGTACACTTAGATATCTTTTTGCGTGGTCGTTAATGGATTCAGAGGTGAATTGTAACTCCACCATGGTAAACCAAATTTCCGGGTCTGACGGGTTGAATTCCGGGAGCGGAGTGGCGACAGAAATCAGTCTAGCCGGTAATTCATCCACGTCATTAGGCATTATCGTAAAACTCGCGTAACTGCCACAAAAATACACAAATAACTCACGAGATCACGTCGAGGTCATCACTTTAGCGTTAGAGATAGATTATACGCTTATTTTAATTTACTCGTGAATTTGAAATACTTTCAGTTTCGGCAGGGCCGAACATCAGGAGAGAATTAAAGATTTATTCTTGAAAATCTAAATTATGAAAGTAAACGAAATATACGATATCAGCAAAAATATGAAATAAGCAGAGCTCTCTACCTAGGGTTGTGTAACTAAATGCGGACTGAAGAATACTAACTTTTATTTTTACGTTAAGACCGAAAATAGGCCTGCTTGGCGACGCACCCGCCGGTGTGTGCTTTCCCAGCACAAAAATGACCATTCAGCGTGGTTCTTGAAATATAACAGCTGGCTTGAACTGTAAAGAATCCCAGGAAGGAAACCTTAATAAAAATAAAAAAGGACCAAAGAGAATTGGACCCGATATTGTGGTAAAAACCCACAGCTGGTTAATGGGGACACCAGGTAGAAAACTCTGCGACAACAAAATATGGTCAACCGTCTTACAAAAGCAAATTCGAAATGCTTAAATAAAAGCTCGATAAATAATACATATATACACATAAACTACACATTACACCCACACAACGAATGCTATCTCGTCTGCCTGGTTTGCTTGAGATCCTGCCTGACTTTGACCATTACTTTGTTCTCGATTTCTCTGATAACCGCCTCTGTAAGTACTTCTTCTGCTTTTATAATTTCCTCGAGGTGTCCTATTTGAACTCTGGCGACAGTCAGCAATTTTATGACCAATTTAGCCTCACTTATAGCAAGTATAAGGTTGTGCTTTAAAGGATACTTCTAACTGGTTACCACTTTGTCCCTGTTTTGTTTTTAGTTTTAATTCTTCATCGAGTAATCGAGATTTTACAAAATCCATAGTTACTGTACTATTCATAGTTTCTATTGCTGTAATTAATGCTTCGTATTTCATCATTTAAGGTTAATAAAAGATGACATACCTTATCTTCTTCTTCTACTTTGGATCCAACACTTTCTAGGTCTCGAATTAATGTGTCAAAATTGTGAAAATGATCCTCTAGCTTCTCATGTCTTTTGTGCTTTAATGTAAATAATCCTTTTTTTGTCAGTTTGGTGAATACATTTCGTCTTTGGAATACATCTTCTAATGATTTGATAATATCTTTGGTTGTTTTTGAGTCTTTTATAATGCCCAAGTGTTTATCACTTACACATTGCACTATGATTGATTTTGCACTTGAATCTTTTAATTTGAATTCTTCTTTTTCTTTATCGCCAGTGAAATCTTGTATGACCTTTTCCAATGTGTTTTCTAGTTGTTTTTCACCGAGTTTTTCACCCAGTAGAGCCCCAACTCTAAATTTTCAATTGTTAAAACATTCTGAATTTAAATGTGGTACTGTGACGATATTCATTTTTACCGTAGGTATTCGAGGTCGTGCTTTTTTTTCAAAAAAAAAAAACTGCCTTAACATTAATTTTTTGTGACCAACGTGTCTGGGCCCATAACCTGTTACGATTATATATGTATATTAAGGCTTGATTTAAACTCACTGACACCGTTTAATACTTGGTTTAATTATAATTGTTTGTTATAATATTATTACAACATTTACACGTACTAATTGGATATGTTCTGTCTGCAAAGTACCTTTATGTCTGGGAGCAAGCAAATAGTATATTTCCTAACTAGTGCGGAAAGTGCCACTTTTCCGCACGCGATTGCAGTTGGCCGAACGACGCGTAGCGGAGTTCGGCCAAGCAATCAAGTGAGGAAAAGACACTTTCCGCACGAGTTGGGAACGCTATTTTTTCTACTTGCGTGCGGAAAGAACATGTAAAAATAAAGAAACAACATATTGAGATTTTATAAATTTTTATTAAAACATAAAGAGAAACTACAATCTATTCTACTACTTATGATTAATATTAATAGTAAATTGGCAATTTGATGCATTCTGTAAGTTGATCGCTGATGCTATTAGTTTTTTTGTTCACAATATCATAAACGCGTCTTGCTTTAAGTTGACGTTTTTAATTTATTCCAATTGTTGACAGTAAGTTGGCAGGGCGATAAAGGCAAAATTTGACATATACGCTAATTGTTATAACTGACACTGACGTGGCCTGCTAATTGTTATGTTATTATGATGTTATTATGATACTGGGTGTCCCAAATTTGTAGGTATATTTTGTATAATAATTCTTTAATAATTATAATTAGTTTTCCGCTTTGTTATAACGAACATGACGCGTTCCCCTAAATTTGGTATTATCAATATAGAAGTTACTGTGTGACAAATTTGTATACTTTTTTTGATATTTTTACTTTTCCGCACTAGTGCGGAAAAGTAGTGCGGAAAAGTACTTTTCCGCACTAGTGCGGAAAAGTGGCACTTTCTAAACTAAAGTGAGTGCGGAAAAGTGAACTTTTCCGCACGCAAGTAGAAAAACATATTTTCAACATGTTTTCAAGGTTCGCGGCAGTGGTACAATAAATGTCCATTCCATGATTTTTGAAGAAAAATTTTAATTCTTGTTATCATAAGGTGTTACTTATACCAGCTTCTAAGTTCATTGTGAAACATTGAAATATTGTGATAAAATATTACTTGCCCCTCTAACATTTAAGAACACTAGAATAAATTTGGTTTGAGAAATGATATTAGTAACGGTTATGGGTTTCTTTCTTGACTATGAACAGTAGAACATTAAACATTTAGTTAATATAAAATGTTCCGTTAAGCCGTTTGAAATATTTTATTTGTATGCACTTTGTGGTCACATATTCCTGTATTTTAGCTTTAGTCCGAAAATGTTAGAATTTTGGCCGCTAAATACTAAATATAATACAATTAATTAGGATTTCCAACGGTATTTTTTTATTTATCCCGCCTTTTGTCATCTTTGTAATACATAGGTAATATTTCTACCATTCTCGTGAGTTCTAGTGTCGCACAATGAAAATCCCTAAAAATAAGCTCTGATCAATGACACTCTAGTTTATTAATTCCAGCCATGTTCCGTCCAGGGCAGACGTGTTCTAAAAGGGCGAATTTACCCCACTAATTTCCGCACAAAAATTCTCCTCGCCAAGGATCCCCCCAGAGGAATTAATTAAAAACACCCCCCCGAATATAATCTTTCGCGCCGTACGCAGCAACGCAAGTGAAATCGTGATAAATAAACCGCATGCGTCAGTGTTGCCGGTTCTGTAACTTTTATGTGCGAGTTGATGAAAATCAACTTACTTAGAGTAAAATATTTTTAAAATGTGTGATTATAGTACTAAAGGACTGCAAATTGTTTTAATCTCAGAACAAGAGTTGTAAAAAATACTCAATTCATAAATTGCAACTAGGTAGTCCGTAGCCGACGAATATCTATCTATAGTCTATTCCGATACTTAAACACCGCAGTAAGCGGGTGTTAAAACAAATATGCACACATTGACAATAAAATAGCCCTAGTGCTCATACGATATTATTTCAGCAATTTTTCTGCGATAAGATAAATTTTCTTTTTCCCTTAAATTCAATTCAAAGTTACTCCAAATGTCGAGGTGAAAAAGCGGATAACAACTACGTTTTCATCGAAGATATGCTGCTCCTACCCTACAACATTTTTAGCAGACAACTTTCAGATATTTTCAGGGTTAATGAATAGCCTTCAAATTTTTCTGATTCAATCCTCTGGATTACTCCCTACGGCATAGAGCCAATGTGGCTAAAAACTTCTATAAATTTAATAAAAAGATAAGATCTATTCTGTTGTTTTAACAAAGATTAAGAACTGTTTCACACCTAATTAAGTTTTTAATATATTTCCATTTGAAATATCCGCTTTTCGCTGTCTTCTTTGTAACTGATCATCGTTTACGGAAAAATACCTTATTTTGGTTCCCAAATTGGTCGAATAATAGATATTTTCCATTAAATTAATATGTTAAAGAAAGATAACTTTATTAGGGGAACGGGCAAAAATTACTTTGACTTCAATTTTCTCTTGAACCCTTCACTCGATTTTGACTTTTTTTTTTAATTGTAGCCTGATTCTTTAAGAATACGTTAGAGGTATTGCTGGTTTTAAACAATTGGTCCTAATGTCATATACAGGGCTAAACAGAAAGTAATGTTTTTTTTTTTGTTAATTTTTGGGACACTCTGTAGAGTGAACGAATGAAATTCGATATCATTCGATAATGCCAAATTAAAGATTGATCCTTTCTGAACATTTTCTTTTTTTATTCACTCTGATACTTCGAATATTAAGGATGCTACATGGTTTTATTAAAAATAGTACTTTTTATGGGTCGATGAATTTTCCTTAATCTTTGTAGAGTGAACGAATGAAATTCGATATCATTCGATAATGCCAAATTAAAGATTGATCCTTTCTGAGTATTTTCTTTTTTATTCTTTCTGATACGTCGAATATTAAAGATGATACAGGGTTTTGTTAAAAATAGTGCATTGGCTTACTTTTTAAGGGTCAATGAATTTTCGTTAATCTATATGTTATAGAGACCATTGAATCTAAAATTTTTATGACATTAAGTTTCATTCCTGACAGTGTTACCGTTTCCTATACAGGGATAAATAAAAGTCCCTTCCACGTTTTCCATTTTGTGAAATGTTATTTTCGAAGGCCTTCCTTCACACTTGATCCAGGCTTAGGACTGCATAAATTGGAGAGTGTTTAAAGGCCAACGGACCAAACGAAAAACAACAACAATAAATTAACGAACTTATTGTTCGTTAAACATTTAAAACATCAACAATAACAATAATTAGTGTTTTAATAACGCATTTTCACTTTGATAGTTATTCCTATGAACCTTGTGTTTCTGTTGATACATATTTCGTTTTTATTTCTTGTTGGCTTCTTATTTGAGGTACTGTTCGACACCTGTTTTGCAGGTATAATCTTTTGTCACCATTTCTTAATACAGTTTTGTTTATGTCATCGGGTTTTGTCAAAGTTAGGCAAAAGTCAGATGCAAAATTTGGATTGCTAAAACTCCAACATGAGTGATATGACTCCTACTGATGTGGCTAGGGTCGTAGCGTTGATTGAAGAACGCAGATCTTACTCTTATGTTGCTGATGTGTTAGAAAAATCAAAATCCACGATCTACCGTAAGGTCAGACGTTGGAGGCAAACTGGGGAGTATAAAAGGACACCAGGCCAAGGCAGAAACGAATAACCACGGGTAGAGATGACAGATTTGTAGTCTTACAAACCCTACGAAACAGGCGTAGGACAGTGCCACAATTAAGAAACGAGCTGGAGGAAGTACGTGGAAGAAGAACAAGTGATCGGACCATTAGTAAAAGACTCAAAGAAGTTGGTTTGAAGGCCTATAGAACGAAGAAAGCTCCACAACTTCAGCGACGTCATCGGGTTGCGAGACTACACTTTGCTAGGAAGCATGAAAATTGGGAAAATGACCAGTGGGCAAATGTTCCTTTTACGGATGAGAGCCGATTTTGCGTTAACTTTATCGATGGCAGGGAGAGACTATACCTCCGCCGAGGAGAAGCAAATGAACATATTAATTTTACTCCTACTGCTTCATTCGGTGGAGGTTCGGTAATGGTCTGGGGTGGGATATGTTTAGGAGTCCGATCAGAGTTGGTTGTTATTAATGTCGCTTTAAATGCACATGGATATATCCAAGATATCCTACAACAGCATGTCGTCCCATTCCCCCCCCCCCCCCCCCCCAATCAAAGACAAATTTTTGCTGATGCACGATAATGTCCGCCCTCATGTGGCCCGTTGTCTCTCCGACTTTCTAAATGTTGTCGAAATAAGGACAATGAATTGGCCCGCATGTTCTCCAGACCTCAATCCCATTGGACATGTCTGTGACATGTTAGGTCGGCGGTTATGATCCGGGATTCCCGCAGTCGAAAATTCCGAACAAGCAGCAGCAGCTCTTGTTGAGATCTGGGATAATCTGCCTCAAGAGCTTATTGATAATGTTATTATGGGTATGGGAAGACGGATTACTGCTGTCATAAGGGCGCGTGGAGATCACACGCGTTATTAAAACACATTGTTATTGTTGATGTTTTAAATCGTTATTGTTCGTTAATTTATTGTTGTTGTTTTTCGTTTGGCCCGTTGATGGCCTTTAAACACGCTCCAATTTATGCACTAAAGCACAAATTGGACCTGGATCAAGTGTGAAGGAAGGCCTTCGAAAATAACATTTCACAAAAGGGAAAACATGGAAGGGACCTTTATTTATCCCTGTATAGGTAACGGTAACACTGTCAGGAATGAAACTTAATAATGCCATAAAAATTTTAGATTTAATGGTCTCTATAACATAAGATTAACGAAAATTCATTGACCCTTAAAAAGTAGGTCAATGCACTATTTTTAACAAAACCCTGTATCATCTTTAATATTCGACGTATCAGAAAGAATAAAAAAGAAAATACTTAGAAAGAATCAATCTTTAATTTGGCATTATCGAATGATATCGAATTTCATTCGTTCACTCTACAAAGATTAAGGGAAATTCATCGACCATAAAAAGTACTATTTTTAACAAATCCCTGTAGCATCCTTAATATTCGAGGTATCAGAGTGAATAAAAAAAGAAAATGTTCAGAAAGGATCAATCTTTAATTTGGCATTAGCCAATGATATCGAATTTAATTTGTTCACTCGACAGAGTGTCCCAAAAATTTACAAAAAACATTACTTTCTTTTTAACTCTGTATATGACATTAGGACCAATTGTTTGAAATCAGCAATACCTCTAACGTATTCTTAAAGAACCAGGCTACAATTTAACAAAAAAAAAAGTCAAAATCAAGTGAAGGGTTCAAGAGAAAATTGAAGTCAAACTTAGTGTAAATTTTGCCCGTTCCCCTAATTATGCCGGTGTGTATATACAGGGTTATACAAAATAAGAGCGATATTCTGGGGTTCTATTTTTGGTTACGTTTGATTCCTAAGGGTGCCTTTATAATAAACAATTTTCAAAAATTGTCATATCTTATAGCAAAGGAAAACATGGTCTTGCAAACAATTTCTGTCTTCAAAAATCTTAGTCAATTTTCGTAAACAATGCTGATACAATGAAATTTACCGTTAAAAAACTGACCCGCCCTCAGAAAAACTTGTGAAATTTGTATTCTAAAGATAGTAAAGATATGATTAGTTGTTTTAACCAATTTTTCTTGCAAAACACTGTATTTTGTTACATTTCTAAATTTTTCAAAAATGCAAAAAAATGTGAAAATAATTTTTTATGTATGTATTATTAATAAATATAATCTACATCGTCGAATAAAATTTCTCTTTAACTGTTGGAACGCCCGCTGATTATTATTAATCACTCTGATTGCTTCTACTATTACTTTTTGCCGCAACTCTGGTTCAGTGCGACTTTCTGTAGCGTAGACTAGTTCCTTAAAATATCCCCACAATATGAAATCCAATGAATTAAGATCAGGAGATCGCGGTGGCCAGTTGATAGTCGCACCCTTCCAATCCAGCGATTTGAAAACTGCGGGATGATATAACCTCTCCCCACTCCAGCATAGTAAGCAAGAGCTCCATCATGCTGCAACCACATGTTTCGACGTGTTCTAGAGATACGTCCTACAGTAAACCACTGAAATGATTTTCTAAAAAATTGAGGCAGCTTTCGCCATTGAGCCGCTTTGGTAGTTCAAAAGGGCCAATCAACTTGCTTTCAATTATTTCAGCCCACATGTTTATTCCAAATTGATGTTGGAAACGGCCATCGCGCACAATTCTGGGGTTCACATATTCCCAATGATGTAAATTATGAATATTAAATATCCCTGTCCTTTGAAAGAATGATTCGTCGCTCCATAAAATTCTTTGATAAAACTGAGGGTCGTTTCTGTTGCGACGTAGCAAAATGCGATGCACCTATGAAGAAGATAATCCTTAACGTCTTGCTATTATACGACGAATACTGATTGACGGATTTTCTGCTACATATTATATCTCATATTCGCCAACAGCGACTCTAGGCCTTTCTTTGCGCACAGTGCCAGAATTTAACCATCCACGTAAATCCTATGAACGTTTTGAAATACGGATAATGTGCTCTATTAGGGAATCGTGCTCTATTCATTCTAGCAACAGCCCTAGCATTACCCGCACACATTATGAATTTATACATATTCCTGTGGCGAATACGGCATTTAGTTGAATTGATAATCGGCAAAAAGTACTTAATAATCGCAAAGGTCGAAATATGATCATGTGAAGTCGTGAATTTTAGAATTATTAGATATAAAAATTTCTAACGACTAATTTGAAAAATACCAAAATTGTTTGTGTTTCTTATCTGAAGTAAAAAAAAGGAACGGTAAACAAGATTGGAATATTCTCAATTCTCAGTCTGGTTCACTTTAAATTTAGGAAATACCTTTAAGGTCGGCGGCAAAACATTTTCAACGTTGAATGAATAAATACATAAAAATGTATTTTAACAACGTTTCATATTTTTTTGAAAAATTGGAAATGTAACAAATTATAGTGTTTTGCAGATAAAATTGGTTAAACAAATCGTGTCTCATATCTTAACTAATGCTTAGAATATAAAGTTTTTCTGCGGGAAAGGAAACTTTCATTGTGTCAGCATCCATTACAAAAATTAAGTAAGACAAATTGTGTTTAAGATCACTTTTTTCTTTGCTATAAGATAAGGGAGTTTTGCAAATGTTTTATAAATTAAAAAGACATCCTTAAGGATCAAACATAACTAAAAATAAAACCGTAGGATATAGCCTTTACTTTGTATAAACATTTTTAGTGAACATAGTATTCGATTTTACTACAAAATATAAAAACTAAAATAACTTTTTAACCATAAACAATTGAAGAGATCAGTCACAAAACCCACTTTTTACACAATATAGAAAACCAAGTTTAAAGAGTCATATTAATTATTACAATTATACAAACATGAAAAATTCCTAGTATAACGTTGTTAGTTTCCCATGTAAAATAAATGCCTATAAGAGTTTTTACCATAACCTGCTAATTTTTAAACAAAAATATAACACCAGCACATACTTAGACTTGCAAAAACGATCAGAGTCCAGGACTATGATCGTTTTTCACTATCACAAAGTGAAAAAGCAGGCTTTAATCTTTGCTGAAAATAAGTAAAACTAAAAGCTATAGATTTATTTTTATATTATTTATTTCATAAGGATAAAAACAAAACAAATTACATAAAGCTGAACGAGTGAAACTAAAACTAACCAATACTCTTGATTGGCAGATTGACGTTCTTTTATACAGGGTGTTCGGAAATTGGGTTCCGAAACCCATAGGGGAAAATCTACATGCTAAATTAAGGTGGGTTTGTCATATAACAAAAGTTTGAAATCTCGATATTTTCCGAGTTATAGGTTGTCAAAGATCATTTTTT
>JAEQML010073868.1:0-14723 GCA_016904865.1 Pissodes strobi | reverse complement strand
TTTAAAAAGATGCTAGTTCATCCCCCTGGAAGAGAAAAAAAAACAACAAATCCATGCGTGGCGAGTAAAACCATACCTGATTGCAAAAAAAAATACACGTATAAAAAAAAACAATGATACATAATAACCTGAAATAAACTATGGAAGGTCACTGAGTGTCATTCAGTAATAAATATTTATATGTCGCTTTAAACCGACTAGGAGATAAAATTTTTAATTGCTCCGGAATGCCATTGTAGAGCATATAGACATTATAAGAAAAACTTCTTTTAAAAAAACTTGTTCTATATATAGGCGGAGATATGTAGCCTCGGTACCGGAGATTTAGCGAATGTACATCAGTTCGGTATTTTATTTTACGAGACAAGTACGAGGGACGTTCGGATCGTATTATTTTGTGGAACAGTGTAGCAGAGTGCAACTTCCTTCTATTTTCCATAGAGAGCCATTTTGCAGCACCCAGATTATGAGATACTGGCTGATGACGACGGACACCATAGATAAATCGCAAACATGACTTTTGGGCACGCTGGATTCTGTCCAAGTCGACCTTATCCAGACATGGGCCGTACACTACGTCCGCAAAATTGAAATGACTAAGCACGAGAGAGTCTGTTAATTGTATTTTTTGAGATTTGGATAAAAGATGTCTATGAGGAAACAGTTTTTTTAGATTTGCATAGGCGCGTTGAATGCATTTATTAACGTGAGGTTTGAACCTTAAAATCGAGTCGAAAAACAAACCTAAGTTTCGACATTTTTGTGAATAAGGAATATCGTTACCACCTATTTTAATTTTCATATCCTGACTCAAGTTAGGTCTCCCAAAAATTAAATAAGTAGATTTAGATGAATTAATTAATAGGTTATGTTTCTGCGAAAATTCAAACAATGCAGCTAGGTCATCATTTAATTTATTTTGAGCCAAATGAGTTTCGTTAGGTCCAAACGAAATATATAGCTGTGTGTCATCCGCGTATAGATGAATCTGGCAGTACTTTATGGAATCAATAATATTGCTAGTGTATATACAAAATAAAAGCGGTCCCAGAATGGAACCTTGAGGCACGCCAAAAGTCTGCTTTTCCACCTTCGAAGCACCCTTATCCGTCTCCACAAACTGAAGTCTATCGTTAAGATAGCTACTCATGAGCGCAACAGCCGCACCACTAAACCCAATGTAGTGAAGAATTGACAGAAGCAGCCCATGATCCACTCTATCAAAAGCTTTACTAAAGTCAATAAGTACAAGTACCGTTGCCTTTCCCCTGTCAATCGCGTGAATAATATCATCCGTTACATGCAAAAGAGCGGTGTTGCAGCTATGTCCCTCTGTGAAACCTGACTGGATTTGAGGCAAAACATTATGCAATCTTAAATATTCATTTATTTGAAAATTTATAATTTTTTCCATAACCTTAGATAAAACGGGCAGAATACTTATAGGCCTTAAATCATTGTAGTTTTCTACGTTTTGCTTTTTAGTAATTGGTAAAATTTTTGAGATTTTCCATAAATCAGGAAAAGTATTCTCCAGAAAACAAGAATTAATGATATTAGTAATAAAAGGAAGGATTCTATTAATACAGAGTAATATCATATCTAGGTTCAATTCATCTGCCCCCGTAGCCAAAGACTTTATATTTAGCAAGCATTCTTTAACTACGTCATCTGAAACAGTATGAAAGTAAAAAGTTGAAGAGATACCATTTTTTATATTATTTTTATAGAAGTCATTAAGTTGTTCATCTGTGGAGGGAGTTTTATTTACATTTAAAAGGTGTTTATTTATTTCGTTAGGATTATTAAAACTATCTGGTATAGAACTGAATCCTTTTTTAGAATGTATATGTAAATCATTTAGTTTTCTCCAAAAAAACTTTGAGTTGTTTACATTAACATTAATTGTATGCTGGAGGTACTGCCTCTTCTCCTGCCTTATCGCTAAATTGGTTTGATTTCTTATTTGCTTATAGAAATTCCAACTAGCAGTGGTTTTAGTTTCTTTATACTTGTAAAAAGCTTTATTTTTCAAACGTATCATATTTCTTACTGTATATGTGAGCCAAGGTGGCTTTCTAGTTTTCAAACTTACTTCCTTCGGGGGTGCAAGGGTGTCAAAAATATTAATCAAAAAGTTGTTCAAAGCTGCGATTTTATCATTAACTGTGCTCATGTATATAATATTTTCGAAAGGAGCTAAATCCAAAAAATTGTTAAGAAGTTCTTTATCAATATTTTTTAAATTTCGAAATTTAATTGTCTCAGTCTGTTTATGACATTTGTTGGAGATAAAGCAGTAAGTCAGAAAATGATCAGACAATCCCTCATCCTTAACCCCTGAATCAATATTTATTTCTCCCCTCGACACCAAAACAACATCCAACAAAGTGGCGCTACTTTTTGTAACTCTAGTTGGCTCCATTATGACTTGTTGCAAATTAAGTGATTCTATATAGTCATAGAAGGTGATGGTGTGCTGGTCTGTCAAATTTAATAAATTTAAATTAAGATCACCCCCGCAAAAAATTTCGGATGGTTGAAAATCAGATAATCGTTTTTCAAAAACCCCAAGAAAGTCAGAAACCACACCTCTAGGAGGTCTATAAAAAACGCCAACAACGTATTTCTTTTTAAGGATATTCATTTCGACCCAAATCTCTTCAAGGATTGCATCCGATAAAACATGACAAATGGAAAATTGTAAATTGTCTTTTATGTAAAGTGCTACACCCCCACCTCTAGAGGATCTGTCTGATCTTACTACACTGTATCCATTCAAGTTTACGATATCATCCGGTATATTTATCCCTAACCAAGTCTCCGAGAGACCCACTACGTCATATTGACCTTGTTCGACGATGGTTTTGAAATCAGAAAAATGAGACACAAGTGACCTTATGTTAAGAAAGGCAACCCTAAAATTCTTCATGATTTAATTAATCAGGCATGGTACTCACCAAATTTTATATGCAGCTATATAGAAATAAGCAACAATTACACGAGGAAACAATATGTAGAGAAAAGAATATATGTTTATATATGTATCGTCCAATGTGAGCAGATCTAAAAGTTTATAGGTTCCAATTTTTACTCTGAGACATTAGCAACGTCATTTTCGTTTTTGATCCAGATCTTCTTATTGTTTACTTTTGCATGTATTTTGCCACCTGATGTCCACACCGCAGTTTTGCCCAGTTTCTCCTTGGCCAGGGCCAGAAGTTCGTACCGGAGTTTCGTAAGTTCCTCCGTTATCACCAACGTGCTTCCTTTTAAATTCCTTTTGCTATAGAAAACAGCATTTCGTTCCAGCATATTATTGAACGTAACTACTGTGGGCCTATTTTTGTTGGGTCTAACTGGGCCTAGGCGATAGCTGTTTACGGGAGTTATGTTCTGAAGGCCAAGTTTTGACTCTAACATATGGGCAACAACTTTGTTTAGGGATTCACTGCCAGAGCCGTTCTTCTTCTCAGGCAAACCGTATAACCTCAATTGACAGAGTTTGGTATTTTGTTCAAGTTCATCAATTTTTGTCTTCATATCCTCGTTTTCTTTTGTTAAGTCCCCCATCTGAGATTCCAAGTTGTTAACTTTTAAAGAAATTTTTTCCAGTGTATCGTTGATGCTTTGCGAGATCTTGTCGGAAATACTTTCTACCAGTTTGTTTATAAATTTTTGGTCAGATAAGGAACTGTTTACAATATCACGGACGATATCGGATGACAAGGCCTTGAGTTCGTTTTTTTGACGCTCCGTAAAAACCATTGTATTAATTGTGTGTGAGTAGCTATTAGACCTTTTTTTGTTGGATTCTTAACCAAACCAACGTTGTTGTCTAGACGAAATCTTGAAGCACTATATAACTAGCGCTGGTAAAAAAAAATCAGCGAAATACTTGCAGTTTAAACCACTAAAAACTTAATATTTTAACGGAACCAACAAACACGTCTACTCTCCACGCGGCATAATAACTATGACTATGATATAGCGAGAAACCCGACACCCTGCCCAAACAACAACATTGCACTAATACTATCTTAACTTTCCGAACCCTTAAATACCCGGAATTCCTCCGTTAGTACTCGATACATTGTGAATCAGCCCTGCGGAAATCCGCAAAGCTCTCTGCCGTCTTCCAAGAAACAAAGCACCCGGCCCGGATAATATTCCAAATGTAGTCCTCAAAAATCTACCCCGTAAAACATTAGTCCAATATATGCATGTAATTAACGCGATCATCCGGTTGCAACATTTCCCTGAACCATGGAGGGTAGCGTGCGTAGTACTCTTTCCCAAACCAGATAAAGATCCAACCCTGCCATCATCATACAGACCGATTTCTTTGCTTAACACCCTCGGCAAGATGACCGAGAGGCTCATTTTGCCGAGGCTGAGCAAAGTCGTCGAAAGCCTAGAAATTCTACCACCAGAGCAATTCGGCTTTCATGCTGGCCGCGAAAATAGCCACCGATACTTATAAGGGCTTCAATGAAAAGAAATCAACCGCAGTACTATTGCTTGACATCGAAAAAGCGTTCGACAAGGTATGGCAAGAAGGGCTCCTGTACAAACTGCTTGCAAAATACAGTATACCTCTATACTGGAGTGCCCTCATAGAATCATACCTTGCCGGACGCTCTTTCACGACTCGCATAGGTAAACAGATCTCAGCTAGTAGAAGACTACGAGCTGGGGTCCCGCAGGGTACCGTACTATCGCCGCTACTCTTCAATCTTTATATTGCAGATATCCCGTCTCATCCCGATACCCATATCGCCTTATTTGCCGACGATACGGCAATCTATTCCCGAAATTCCCTAGCTGAAGTGGCGAAATCAAACGTCTCTGAGCACTTAAGCGCTTTAATCTCCTACTATATAAACAGTGGAAAATCACACTGAACATATCTAAAACCAAAGACAATCCACAGTTTAGACGGGCGACGCAATGCTTTTAAAATGGGACATCGAATGGAGGCTCGCTTCAAAAAGCGAGCCTCCACGATAAATATCGGCCACGTTCTGCATCTACTGATTCACAGATGGCGCCATTATAGAAATCTGCTTTGGATATCGTTCATAGATCGCCAGCTGAGGTTGCCGTTGTGCCTATTTTCTACTAAGCATTAAAGAAACGAAAGACAATTACTGTAAATTGTCTTTGATGAAACCAGTGAAACATAACATTAAGACTTTTCGGTTCATTTAAAACAATAAATAATTATAGTGACCGTGTTTGCTGGTTTTTGACATTAGATACTTCCAGAAATCAGTTATTTTATTTTAAATAATTTAGATATTTGGTCATATAAAAGGTGTCCTAAATAAAAGGAGACCTTAGGTCAAGCACAGGAACGGATTAACAAATAATGGATATACTAATTTGTAGGCATGATTTTCAATAACTCAACTTATTTTGATGTTTACGGTAATAGAACATATATATCTTCTACAAATGGTATTAGCAAATTAAAGAGCATTAAAACACCTATAAAAGAATAATAGTTAATATATTTTGATAACAAAAACAGCACGCTCTAAACTAAGTAATGAGTGATTAAAATATAATTAAATTGCCTTTGACATAACCAAACATTTAAATTTACCATAAAAATCAAACCGCCAATAATAACGTGCAATATAATGAAATCTAAATGTATTATAATAAAACTATATATTTAAAAGAAAAGCATAATATGCTTTGAAACGATAAGTAAAGTATTTCAGCTGATTACAGTTAAAGTAATCCTTGCAATGTTTTAAATGGAATCAAAATCAATATCCCGGAACATTTTATCAATATTTTTTTATCTACGTGCATATGGAATACATATTATGCATGTGAAAGTGCATAAGAAATTTCAAATTGGTCTAAGGCCAGATGTCTTTGCACAAAAGCAGAACAACTAAGACAAAAACCCAGATTTTCGATAAAAAAGCCGGACATTTAAGAAATGTGTATCATTAACTTTAACAAATTTTGCAATTTGTGCAGAACATCATTGCACATAAAAAATGTTAGATATTAACATTAACTTAACTTAACCTAAAACCAAAATATTTATAACTTAATTCTAAATCAAGATAATTTCTACTTTAGGTGCAAATTACCTATATAGGGTGTTCATTTGAAAACTTCCCACCACGGATTTATCGAAAAGCAGTGATTAAAAAAAACGCCAAGACACGTCAAAATATTTGTCAAGGGAGACAACTTTTTAACCAAAAACTACTTCACCCTCTGCCCCCCCCAGGGTCAGCCCCTTAAAAAATTTAAATGGAAAGGGGGGTGGGTCGAATGACACATCATTTTAAAGGTCTTTCAATTCCCTTTATAATTTATGTATAATGTCCTATACCTATCTCCAACTGTTTTTGAAATATTGACAGTTGAAAATCGACCATTTACCAAGTTTGACAGCCTGTAGAATCTAAACGGCTAAAGACAGAGCAAAATGGTTTGCACTTTGCTATCTTCGTTTTTCATAAGCTATCGTTTGACACAAATTTTTTATTTAACCAGAGGTTAAGAAATTCCGGTTAAATTTACCCTCGGGTTAAATCTAAAATTAGTGTCTTGAGCTTATGAAAACCGAAGATAGGAAAGTGCAAACCATTTTGCTCTATCTTTAGACGTTTAGATTCTACAGGCTGTCAAACTTGGTAACAGGTCGATTTTCAACTGTCAATATTTCAAAAACAGTTGGAGATAGGTATAGGACATTATACACGAAATATAAAGGGAGTTGAAAGACCCTTAAAATGATGTATCATTCGACCCCCCTTTCCATTTAAATTTTTAAGGGGCTGACCCTGGGGGCAGAGGGTGAAAGGGGGTGAAGTAGTTTTTGGTTAAAAAGTTGTCCCACTTGACAAATCTTTTGACGTGCCTCGGCGTTTTTTTTATCACTGCTTTTCGATAAATCCGTGGTGAGAAGTTTTCAAATGAACACCCTGTATATTTATTAACGTACTTATCGGAAGAACCAATTTGTTAGGGTGGTCAACTGGTGAAAAGCTACTTTTCGGTAGTGACAAATTGTGATATAACGACACACTTTCTATAAAGTGACCAAGAAAGTGACATTTTGTATTTAAGATAAAAGTGAATTATTGTACAGTTTATATAACGGGGGCAGAAAAAGAATATTACAGAAAATGCTTTGTTCTTTAGAAAAAATTTCCATTGAATAAAAAAGTGTTGAAAAGGGAAGTTTGTTACAAAATTCCGTAAACATGACACCAAAATAAAATTGTTGCACTAATATATCAATACATGTATTTCTGCAAGAGTTAGACAAGTTCTATGTTTATAATATAGTTATAGCAATTATTTAGCCTTGACTCTAAGAATATGTACCGTGCGTTCAATTTATCTTGATAACATTTTGATTCGCTGTAACTTTTTTGTTTTTAAAAATATCAAGGTAAACAAAAAAGCAAAATGTAGGGTTGGTTGCCAAGTTTTTTTCTAAGTTAAACAAAACACTAACAATTTCCTAACATATAAGCCTACTCTATATTTTTTTAAATGGAACACCCTGTATATTACTACATTTTTGGACTCTCTCGAGAAATCTAAATACATTTCGTGTATAAAATCCTATATCTTTAGCTGTTTACGAAATATTGACAGTTGAAAGTCGGGCATTTTGACATTTTGACAGGCTTTAAAATCTAAACCGCACGAGATCAAAGAAAACGGTTTGCACATTTCTATCTTAGGTTTTCAGAAGCTATCGAATGACTGTGACTTTGAATTTAACCGGAGGTTTAAAGGTTCCGGTTAATTTTATCCGCGGGTTAAATTCAAAGTTGCTGTCATTCGATAGGTCATGAAAACTTAAGATAGAAATGACAAACCGGACTCTTTGCTCTCGAGCGGTTTAGGTTTTAAAGCCTGTCAAAATGCCCGACTTTCAGCTGTCAATATTTCGTTAACACATAAAGATAGGTATAGGATATTATACACGAAATGTGTTTAGATTTCTCTAGAGAGTCCGAAGAAGTACAGTGTTCCATTTAAAAAAATATAGAATAAGCTTATATGTCACAAAATTGTTAGTGTTTTGTTTTATGTGTAACTTAGAAAAAAACTTGGCTACCAACCCTTCATTTTGCTTTTTTGTTTACCTTGATATCTTTAAAAACAAAAAAAAAATACAACAAATCAAAATGTTATCAAGATAAATTGAACGCACGGTACGAATGTAAATGAGAAATATAGTTTGTTACTTATTAGATTTAAATTTGCTTTTAGGAACGACGTCTTAATATTGTCAAAATCAATAATTCATTAAAACTTCTGAGATACCTAAAGTTTAAATTATAGCTATTTGCAATGACGACATACTGGCGGCAAGAAACTTTTGTTCCCTAATATTTATTTTCCAATAAATTACTAGTGGCTAATCAACTGGAATATTCCTTGTCATAATGAACATAAAAATCTACAGTTGCGAACCATGTAACTATGCCCTTTTTAGCGAACAGTGCAATATAGCAGGAGCGACTAGTTCAAATTGTCATTAGGACAATAAGCCACCTAACAATTTCTCAACAAATAAATGATCTGATAATAAAAAACAAAATGTAATACAATTTCGTAATACCAAAGACAATTAACTGTAAATTTGTAAATTGTCTTTGGTAATACCTTCAACTTAGATTAAAAGATGTTCATTCTATAGATTAAAATTAAGGATATTAAGGATATTTAGTGAAGGCACCATACGTTAGGGCTAGAAATCACCTCTTATTATCATAATTTTGCTATAAATACCAAGTATTTAAAAACGATAATAAGATTAACGCATTTTTATGTTTTTCAAAATAAAAAAACGCTTATTTTGATAGAAATGTTCACTTTTAAATTTTTACGAGGTTGGTTCAACCCCGTAGAACCATACAAAACCAGTATTTTATCTTGCCCCTAATAAAATGTATATGTTTTACCGTTTCAAAGTACTCCTTTAGAAAAAAAATTGTGTGTGCTCAAGACCACACGATAAAAGAGAAAACTTCAACAAGCGGGGTCATCGTTGGTTAGAATTTCGATCCGAGCCTTCGTTGCAGATACGGGAAAAAAACGGTTTTTCCCCCAAAATCCCCCCTTAAATTAGAGCTTCGGTCCCCCCGTATGGTCTCAGGTGACCCCCCATGGGGCGCACCTACCATAAAAATTTCGACCCCGTACCTCTTCCCGTTCTCCCGAAATTAATTATTAAAGTTTTTCCTTCTCCCCCCTCCCCTGTCCAAACGGGGTGGAGTACGGGATCCCGTTTACGTCCAGAATCTTATTTTTACCCCGGCTACATTCCCTACCTATACGGGAACATGCCAGTAGAAGGAGCATATATCCAAGCGTGACGCGTGAGGTTACATATCCGAGCGTGACGGCACGGTCTCATTCAACCCCCCCAAATAAAAAACGCAAAACGCGCCTAAAGAAGTTTTCATTTCGAAAAGTATTTACTTTTGGGGGTTCGTTTCAACCCCTTATATTGGCAGATATTACAAAGCATGTTCTTTGCACGCTAAAAACGAATATGTAGGTATATCAAAAATTACCGTTTTATACTGTGGTATAGCATTTAAAAATGCTATTACACAACGAAAATTAAAATAAAATTGACTTGTTTCACTGCTTTCTAAAATACAGAGCAAATTTCAGAAAAGAAAATATTTTTAGGCGGTTTTAACCATCCGCTTAGAAATGAGTTTTGCAAAATCGGTTCTTATTTCATCCCTAAATCCTAAAAGGAATTTGAGTTTCCATCTTAGTGAAGCAATCATATTTTATATTGCTATTTTTTAATAATAATTTTATAGAAAAGGTAATGCAAAACAACACGAGCAAAAGTAGTTTAAAAACAAAAGGACTTTTACTGTGTGTAACTTTTTCTTACCGCAATTAAGAATCCAGCGCTGATACAATTCCTCATTTTTTAACATTTTTTTCCCACAATTGAAATAGCAACATACATTACCAGACATTGTTTTTAAAATCGGTGAACGTAAGAGGAAGAATTCAATCACAATGCACTTGCAAAAAGAATATCTTTGAAATAACCAAATTTACCAAATAGTAATACCACAGCTTATACCGATTCGGTACGGTATAAGCTGTGGTAATACTCCTTCCCCTCAATAACTGAAGATGGCAAGGTTTACTTAAAAAACAGGCGGTATTAAAAAGCCCTAGATTTAAGACACCGACAAGCAAAGCGGTCTATCAAAGAGAACGCGGCAGCCCTTTACGCTTTTTGAACTCATTACCGCCGCGCGACATCGCGTTGCCCTGATTTAAATCGAGCTCTGCTAAGTCCAACATACATCGGCAACACCGCAAGGCGTCGTTGTATCGGCCTCATGGCAACCGAAATCGCACCATGTCGAGAGATGCGGAATATTTAAAATAATAGTAAAATTAGGTTTACAAGCCGCAGGTGCTGCGCTCTTAAGGACGGAACCTGAAGTACCTTTAATAATAAGCGATACCACTATAATTCCCAAACAAAAAGTCAAATACCTCGACGGTATAATATTCGATAGCAAGTTGAATTTTAGCCAGCATATACTTGCCATACAATCGAAAAATGCAGCTACAAAAAAGGGTCTAGGCTTGTTGATCGAGACCAGATCCTGTCTGAGCCCGCGCAACAAGCTTATCCTTTATAGAACAATAATCCGGCCTGCACTTATGTATGGCGCTCCTGTATGGTGCTCCGCGGCCAGGGGGTACAAAAAGAAAATTCAGGTTATCCAAAAACACTACCTGAGGGCGGCGTTCTCTCTCACTTTGTACGATCGAGTAAGGGTCGAAGACCTGCACGCGTGGGCACAAATCGAATACGTCGAGGAATACATCGATGGTAGGTTTTTCGAAAACCAGGTGAGAGGGTCGTCGCTCACGGCAAAAAGCAGCTAAGACCCCCATAAACCCTACTCCCCTCAGGAACAACGAATAAAACACCCAGCACCGTGAAACCTTCTTTTAATCCTTAGAAAACCAACTTTCTAAAATGTTCAATAACACACAGATACCAGGAGCAACCACGCGCCTTGGCGGTATAAGCGACCTGCCTCCTTATTGGCCAGCTCACCGTGATTGGTCACGGGGGCGGGGCTTGTCAAGGGGCAAGCTCCTACTATAAACATGTAACTCCCACTTATATAGCTCACTTGATCCCATGCCACGGAAGCATCCCTGACTCCGCAACCGGACCGCGGAAATTCGACTCATTCACTTCAGATCATTGCAATCGGATTAGACACAAAGTCTTTACCTTTTATTAGAAGTACCTTGCTAGTACTCTATGTTGTATATAGTTAATGTAAATAATGTAAATATTCTGACGCCCTGCTCCAAAGGGAGCACTTGAAACAGGGTTTTTTAGTATAGTTTTCCCTGTATATATTATCTGAACTAACAAATATCGCACAAGTAGCACGCAACAAGAGCGCATAGCAATTTCAAGTCATAGCGTCCTGGTTTTAGTTAGTAGGATAACAACATCCCCTAAGGGTGCCACCATCCGCTGGCCGAACGTTGAAGCAAACAACGAGAGGCAAAACAGCGTGATGTAACTATAAGCATACTATTAGAATTAGGAATGTAAATCCAACATAATCAATTATGAATAAATATTATAATGCTTGACGGTCACTAACTAAAGCATCAAACTGAAAATGCCAAAACTTTTTGAGGTAATCTGTTTAAGATTTGGAGCATAAGTATGCTGTCAACTGCCTAAGGAATTTGTATGTGTGATTTACTTTATTTGACCGTTTTATTATCTGTTAATGAATGTGGTCAATGTTATTATTGTTTTGTAGTACTGCTTCGTTACTGACAAAATATATAAATAAAATACAAGTAGAAAATTGCACTTCCATATTTCCTTTAAGCGGTTTTAAGTTAGATTAATTTTAAAATAAATTTATAACTAGCTAATATGCTCTTCACTCTTGTTTTCTTGTATACCCTATACCTTGAAGATAATTTTTCATTGTCTACCAAATAAGACGCAAACCACTGAAGAATCGCGAGATATTTAAATTGTTTGAGTTTTAAGTGGGACGCACACACAAACTCATTGATTAGGAAAAAACAGAATTTACGCCTAAGCTTAAAATAGGACCAATAAAAGATATTTTTCATTTCCACTTAAATCACTATGAACTTAATATTTGTAATTTTTAGTATTGTCACAAGTGGTTTTATCATAAACTTTTATATACCATGGGATTTCTTACAGGAGTTTTTTTTTTGATCATGTTTTACGCTAAAACACAATAATGGTGTTTTTTCAATAGAAAACAATTATTTATTAACAAAACTTATTCTAAATCTTACGCCTACTCAATGTCATTAATTCTACCCCATTTCATTCGCGATTTTCTGATTTCTAGCTTCTGCCAAGAAGGCACACTTTTATCAATATATTGCGCATTTGGATAAGGCACAGGTGGAGCTGGAGGTTTGAATGGGTGCACATGTTGCAGTTTTCGTACTAAGAATTCCTTATTAATCTGTTTGGGATCTCTGTATTTATCCATGTACAAGTTGAAGGGTTTTCTTTTGGGGTACCATTCTTGCCTTCGAATATATGGTGGTGGGAAGTCATATTCGTAGACTGGTTCTTTCATATCTAAATAAATCCACAAGAAGACAAAATATTATACAATAAATCTGCACAAGGTGGGTCATATAAAGTATAAAATAGCTTATACCTGAATGTACTTTCAGTTTCAGTGCACATACCTTACATAGAATATTAAATTTAAAAAAATGTATTGTTAAACCATAAAAAAAACCTTTAAAAAAATGAAATTTTACATATATCTTTAATTCTTAATGCTATTTTGAATGTTTTATTGCATCACTGTAAAAGAAAATCGTGGTCTGCATGTCACTGAAACACCTTTCATATAATCTAATAAATAGTAAAAGCAAAAATAATTTAAGTATCTGAAAAAAAATGCTGCAAAATTGTAAACAAAATTCAATATACATTTTTAGGGATATCACTAACATCTAACTTATTTTATTTACTATGGTTTTAAATTATGCAATTATTTATACCTATTTACCAAGATATTTACAACCACAATACTAACCTAAACCTGAATGGTAAAATTGCTTCAATGTAGGACTCCAATCTGACTGAAAGAATGCCAGGCCAGCAGGAGTAATCTCATCTTGAAGTGATCTATAAAAATCGTAAGTCTTGAATGTTCGGTCAGCCAAATTCAAACATGGCCCTAGTTTTTTGTATTTTGAAAAGTCCAATTTTTTATTATGTTTGTATAAAACGAAAATATGCCTATGGTAGCCTGTGCCTTTAGGAGGAAAGGGCTGGATGTAGTCCACGATTGTTTCCCCATTTTCTATGTTATTACCTGGAATATTTGCTCTAAAAATAAAAAACACAAACGATTGAACTTTGTTATATCACTTTATATGGAACTATATCTATTTTATTTCATAATTATGGTTTTGTTCAATTTTAAATTCTATACTATTCCCTTTTGGTTTTCTTTGGTATATACAGATGGTATGCTACACTGCACTGCTTGTATTTTTTTTTCAGCAAAATTACTCACAAAGCAAGAAATAGGGGTGCTGAGCACTTCAGTGCCATAAAAAATAAGTTTTTTTTTTGTAAAAAAGTACAGTAGGAGGATATAAGTATTAAAAAAATGCTGAAAATTTAAAAATTTCAGACAAATTCATATCGACCTTTCACACAGATCAAAAAGTAATATAATTTTTTTTATCAGCTTAATATCGCTATCGCTACATATAAGGATGAAAAGTGCATGCTCCAGAGATACCACCATTAATAGCAGTACCTACTTTATATGATTAAATATATTACTAAAACAATTCTTAATCTGCTATTTTTTCACAAATGGTCATAAAATAACTTTATTTTTTGATAAAAATGAATTTTATATAAAAATACTTGCAGCGCTAAAGCACTCAATAGACAAAAATTGAACAAAACAAATCAAGAAGATGCTTACACAAACCAATGAACATATTCCTTTTCATTATCAGTTAAATGACCATCAGGGTTTGATAAAATTAGTGTCCAAAAACTACTGCTATCACTTTCAAAATGAATCTGCGGTTTTTGAGTTGCATCCTCAGGTTTAATGATATTACCATAATACACTGGATGCATCACATCATCTTTTATGAAAGATACATCTAATGGTACTTGAGGGTTGAAATAAGCATCCCCAAACAGATGTTCAAAGATACCATAGTGTGATGCTATTTGCCTAATTTGTATAGGTCCCACTGTTTTCAACCATTCTTCATTTAACTTGCCCAAATCAATTGTCACTAAAATTTTACAACATAAAGAATGTAATATTACTTTAATTCTAGACATCATTAACTTACATTCTTGGGTGCGAGCTAACCTCTCAAGTTCAGGATTTTTACGGTGCACTTTAAGATAGTCAAGACGTTCCTGTAGTTGCTTTCCTTTCGATTTTTGGAGTGGCGGGAGACCGATATCAACTTTATAATAGATGGAAGGATCTTTAAAATTTCTTTCTGAAAAAGATAACATGGAATTGGAACTTGAGAGCTGTAAGCTGTAGTTTGTATTTACCTGCTAGCTTCTCTTGTAAAGATTTGGCGATGCCTGGCGGTTTGCCTCTTAAATGATGCCCATTTCTGATGAAAGATGTAAAATTTGAGCA
>MU195764.1:2548-14725 GCA_016904865.1 Pissodes strobi | reverse complement strand
CTACACAGTCGAGTAATGACGGATTTACTGACGTTTGAAGAAAAAAGATATTTTATATGTTAGATTAAATCCAGGGTTAAATGCTCCACACTATACAGGTTCCTAAAATTTAGTAGGCACAATATCTATATTTTTATTATACTTATTCAAAGCTATTGTTGTTTTTTTTTTAATTTTTGGGAAAGTTCCAAATATATTATTTCTGGCATAACCCATATCTTTAACTGATTTAATTAATTTGTACATATATTCTGAAAGGCTTTCGCGGCCATGGTTCATCATAACTGTGTCTTTCGGATTCTTAGGCCTTCGTCGATTGTCTTTTGCTTTGACGTTTCGCCAACACGAGCGGTTGGCATCTTCAGAAGTTATGTTCAGTAGTCCGCAAGCAGTAAAACTGAACAAGGTTCTGGAGATGCCAACCGCTCGTGTTGGCGAAACGTCAAAAGATAACCGACGCGACGACGGCTTAACAACCCGAAAACCACAGTTATGAGTTGTACATATTGGTAGGCCACTTTAGAGCCAGATTATACTTTTCAATGCTGAATTAAATAAGTTAAAGAACATAATATGTTATATTCTGTTGATACCATCGTTTTCATGAAGTGAGAGCATTGGTCTCTAATCCTGAAAGAAAATTCTCAGAAAACTTTATAATAGGCAGTGGTTCGAATACGCCATAAACAAGAGGTCTTCAAAAATAGATATCTGGTCCAGCTTCCGCATGAATCACAAGAAACACAATAGAAAGTAAAAAAATGCGTAAAACTAGATTTGATACATGTTTTATTCCATACAAGATGCTGTCAATGTTAAGATAAAAATGGCAATTCCAAGTGGCTAGAAAGAATTGTGGTTTAAGTGCCTTTCTTTATTCAGTCGCTAAATTACGGCAAATTATTTTGAGAATCATGTCTAGTGCCGAAATATATTACTTTTTAATTGTAGTATTCGCTTAAACGACCGCGATTGTCTCAAGATGCAGTATAAACTATTTTTCCCAAATGCTCTAAATATTTAACTTTTGAAGCTAAAAAGCGTCGTGTAGAGTTATACGACAAGATGGTCTACCCGGGATAAAAGCAGCAAAGAAACGTAAGGTGGTTGCTCATTGTTAAGATTAAACGAACCAATTTGTTCTAAATAGCTCCGAAGGTTCATGACAAATTATTATTATTATTTTATTAGAGTTCCTGCGTGATTTTTGTAGTTTTATTGGATAACGTACTACCTGTTGAATCTAATTGGCAACAATTAATTAACCAGTTATGGAATCAAGCTGCCGAAATAATTTTGCCTACAAAATCATGGACATTCAGTCGCTTCAACTATGACGCGCCTCGCCCTTGTCCTTATGTTTACCATCGTTAGCAAGAAATTTTAATCAACCAGTTGCTGCATATGGAACAAAGAGCCCTACAAACGACACTTGCATGGCACAGCCAAAGTCCAAAGATTGTTGAATAAACTGTGACACAACTACTTTAAAAAGCTATGAAAAAAAATTGGAGCAGTCTGGAGTAAAAATGCATGCTCTCTTATGTGATGGTACAACAAGACATCGCCCGTTATGGATGGAATTCAGTATTCCAGGAGCACTTGATAATCCTGTAAATAAAGTTTTACCTAATTTGACGATTTGGTACCTGTATTTTATGTCGGATGTTTCGCATTTAATAATATACGTCCGAAATAGGATACTTAACAAACCAGTTTTAAATGTATGTACGTGTATTACTACTATTCCTATTATTAATATTTAAAAACCTACATAATAGTCATAAATTGCTAATCAATATTATTTTATTTCAGACTTCAGAAGACACAGTGAACTGGTAGCATTTTAGAAAATTTAGGTAAAGATCTGTACAATTTAGATACAAAACTCATCATTTACAAGCTTGAACAAAATTGAAAAACTTGCATATTTATTGAAAATGCAAGTAGGTATGAAATTTCTTTCCTACAGTCCACTTTTATTGCAGTGATAATGTTTCAGGTTTTTAGTAATTCTGGTAGCAGGTTTACAATTTTATAAGGAGTTTAACGGTTGCTTACGCAACTGCGAGGGGACCATACGATTTACAAAAAAAAAATTATGTGCCTCATCTTTATAAGCACACAACTGAAGCGAAACTTCTGAAAAAAATATAGGGAATCGAGTTTTTATTTTATTTTTATTTTAAGCTTTTTTATCTCAACTTTTACCCCCGGTTCATTTTTTTCTAATTTGGAAAAGACAGCAGTACTAAAACCGAGCTTGGAATTTACAATACAAGTTAAAACGCTAACTGCCACATTAAAATTGTCAGTGACTTAGGAATTTTAAGTGTTCTTAGTAAAAACATTTTAATAGCTGGGCACGTGCTGAGGTTGTTGGTAAATTGGTTCCCGGCAGGTAGGAAATAAAAGGGTAGTTTGAAACATCTGTTAATAATATGTAAATTGGTTCCCAAATCCAAAAAGGTCGTTGGTATATTGGTTCCCCTTAACAAATTAAGGGGGTAAAATAGAAAAATTCAAGAATACGGCATTATACCCGAATATAGAAACGAACATTCTGAAATTGGTAGATGGCTACGAATGACTTTTGGTCATACATTTTTAAGTCCTCATGATGTTAGCGACTGCTTTGTTTTTAATTTACTTGCGATAGCACCAACAGACGAAAATGTTCAAAAGTATTCAAATTATTAAATAGAATATTTCCCTCATGTATAAAAAATCCCATTAGAGGAGTGCAATTATCAGAAAATAACAGCGATAATTGCACTGCAGAAACCGAAAGAGCACAGCGATAGTTGCATCGTACGTCTCTATGGGAATTCCATCGTAAACTTACGATGACAGCGACAATTTATAAATAACGTCGAAGTAAAGCCAAAATATATTCTACAAAATGTCTCGTTTCGGTTGAAGAAAATCGTATTTTTGCGTCTCTTTCTTTTGCTTACAGTTACGTGTACGTTTTTGAATTAAAAAAAGAGAATAAAAATGTATTTTTTAAAACCATATCCTCATTCGGGAAATATTCCCCTGAATTACACTCGTGCATAAAAATAACCAGATAGTTTTGTATGTCTTAGAAAAACTGCTTTCGGTCATTTTCATATTTTGGAAAAAGAACCCTCCACCTTCGGTGTCGGGCTCTTCCTTCAAAATATGAAAATTAACTCATGCAGTTTTTAGACAACACGCTGTCAGGCAAAATTATCGGTAATTTTGATGCACTTGTGCAATTACTTCCGATAATTATATAACACAAGATTCTCCCTTTCCACTTTACCTTTGGGCTCAGAACTCAGCTGAACTTACTCGCACTACTAATGCCTGATGAATCTTTTGACAAACATTTCAATGCGTCTTTTTATAAAAACACTTCCTAACATTTTTGCTTTTTTGGAAAACCTTAAAGAATTTCAAAATGAAAATTATGTAAAATTGCAAAGCGTCAATATTACCACTAAAATACATAATAGTAAAGTCAAGAACCGCCAAAAATTTATAGAAAAAATGATAGAATCTCATTCAAGAAAATAAATCAGTCGACTACATTTTATTAAATGGGGTTTATTTTCACTGTGCTGTTACCTACTAAAGATTGAAATTATGAAAGTTATTATTTTGTATTAGCTGCTATTTTTAATGTACAACACGATGTTGTATGTTGTATAATAAACAGATTTATTAAAATCAAACGGCGCTTTATTAGGTACATCTCGGGAACCAATTTACACATACAGGTCAGGTAAACTAAAAATGTTGGGAACCAATTTACACATAAAGATCAAGTCAACCAAAAATATTGGGAACCAATATACAAATTATTTTGACCCTTCTTAGTTTGGGAACCAATTTACATGTACCCCGTGCTGATTGAAGATTTTATGAGGAGAATAACAAAAAGCGAGCCTTGAAAGATGGGCTAAAAATCTTTGGAAAAGAGTTAAGTCAGAAAATATTCCTCACGCGCGATAGTACGTTACGCTGCACAAGAATATGGGAACTCGGAAAAGTTAGTCAGATGAAAGCTTCACGTTCGGTAACTCGTCACGCTTCCCAAAAGATTAATCAGCATAGAGTTATACCAACTCGCAAAAAATATCAATGAGTACCAGAAGTCCATGGAAAGTACATAAGTAGCTAAGAAAAAGTCAGTTCGTCGTAAAAACCGGTATTTTTTTCCTACTCGGGCCCGGAAAAGTACATGTTGTAAAAGGAGACTGTTCGAAACTCATCACCCGTCGTGAGGGAAGGTGTGCTAAAAACTAATAGGGCTTGGATTGCAGGATACGGATTAACATTTAGACTTAGAGAGTAAGTTTAGCTGTAATACATAATGATTAGGGTTCCTGTACTTATCAAAACATACCTGAATTTTCCTTGATATTTTTATGACCTGATTAATCTCAGTGCTAGTTTGGGTTAGTACCAATCTGCATTTCATTTATTAAGAAATGTAGAATTTATCTTGTCATCCTAGCAGATTCAATTTAAGCTTGGGGGAGAGGCAGATATAAAGTAAATAACGGCGGGATAAGTGTTAATAGTGCTAATTAGTTTTCTTCTTATTATATCATACCTTATTTTCTGGCGAATTCTTAAATAACTAAGTCATAACAGAAATTTCCTGAACATACTGGGATCAACCGCTGAATTAATATAAAAAAAGTGTGCACTATGTGCGCATATCAGAAGTGAAACTTCTTAAACTTAAACGCCCTAGCCTCTGATTTGGTTAAAAAGTAGTTTTTTTAAATATAAGACTCAATTAACATAAAGGGAAGGCCTAAATGAAAAAAAAATATATTCTTCATAAAAGTTTCGATTATGTCTTGACAAGGTAATAGAGCAAACCCCATATTTTTATCTTGTAAGCCAACAAAGAAATCACAGTGGTTAAACGCCCTAGCCTTATACATATCTTAACGGATTTGGTTAAAAAGTAGTTTTTTTTAAATATAACACTCAATTAACAAAAAGGGAAGGCCTAAATCAAAAAAAAAACTATTCTTCATAAAAGTTTCGATTATGTCTTGTAAACTAACAAGGATATTACAATAACAATATTCTCATATTTTTCTTCCGCCAGATCGTGTCGCTCATCGTGTAGCGTTCGAAAGTAGTTTTTTTTTTAAATATAACACTCAATTAACAAAAAGGAAAGGCCTAAATGAAAAAAAACTATTCTTCATAAAAGTTTCGATTATGTCTTGATAAGGTAATAGAGCAAATCCCATATTTTTATCTTGTAAACTAACAAGGATATCACAATAACAATATTCTCATATTTTTCTTCCGCCAGGTCGTGTCGCTCGCTCATCGTGTATCGCCCGCCGCGTTTGCGACCTTCAAATTTTACTCCCGGCGCGCGTTAAGAAGTTTCACTTCAAAATGCTCCTTTCACCTACGCTTATTTCCATATAACTAGGGATACATTTGGCTATAGAACAGGTGGTATGAAGCAACTGCCTAGCTAGGCTAGAGGAAAAAGGCTGTTGCTCATGGCGTCTAGGTAAAATATTATGATAATGATAGGGTGTCAACAAACTGGTACTACGAAGCTGGTTTTAAAAGAAAATGAAAAGGAATTTAAAAAGGCCGCGATTACACCAGGTAAGCAAACAAGTGTAATCGGCGTTCATTTCATCTGTACGCGGGTTGGATAATCAGTATTCTCCATCAGTTCTAAAAACATTTGGCGATCAACATCAAATTTTTGAGGATGCTGCGTATGTGGCACACCAGACACCCCGGACAATTTGCTAGTATTTAACGTGAAAAACGTGGGATCTCCTACATGACCTAAAATAGCAACTTTTCCCCCCGTATCCTTTTCATATAATTATTTTATTTCCCACTGATTCAGCATCGTCAAATTTAATAACCAGTTGTAATACATAAACATTGGACATTTTTTTTTCAGGATACGTGCGTTGAACATAGGTGCGATTACTCGCGCACTGTACTTAGTCTGATTTCACTCAACATTAGCAATCGATTTGGCGCAAAATTCACGTTGAACTGATTAGATTAGAAAAAAAAACATTGCTTAAGTGTCAGTCTGATAAGATAAGAGTTGATGTTTAAGTGAACACATTTTTCCAATTGACTCGTTTACTTTCATTGATTCATTCCATGATAGATGATAATATTGACGCAAAATTTTAGGGTTATAAAGTACTCAATGAGATCTCCAAAAGACGTATCACACGACCCTTCTCTCCCATTCGAATTTCAGGGAAAACCCTTCCTCCCGAGATAGCAAAGGTGAAACATCATATTTCGAATTGAAATTCGACGTATCCCACCTTTTTTCCACATTTACATTTGAAATAGTGAAATTCGAGGTGTCACGTTTTTGTTGGACCACCCTGTAGAACTACGTATTATAGCAAACATGATTTTGGGTCTAGCCACCATTATGTACAGGGTGTCCCAAATTCGAGCCTCATCATTGGGATCTCGGGAACTAGAAGAGATACGAGATCGATTAAATGGAGGCAAAGTTGCGCAATTTGATGCTGATCAAAATGCCACCTTACAAGTTTAAAAATTCCGAACACTTCCGAGGATTTTTGGAAAAAAACGAATATTCGCGATTTAATTTTTATTTTTTTATGACTTTATTTGAATAGATATAACAAAATAAATTTCACATTCTCATTGTTACTTTTTCTTTTCTACAAGATGGTTTTATCAGATTTTCAAAGCGACGTTTCGTCTTTGAGCTGTCATCATCAATTGTTTTTTTTTGTTTTTTTTTAAATACGGCCCTGGATTTTTTATTACGGACTTTAAGAGCTTCTAAGGTTCCAGAATCAATAATGTATCGCACTTAATCGAAAAATTTATATTAATGGCATTTTTCATAAGAACTCATGTGTTAGAGAGAGATAGAAAACAGATTTTTGGTAAGATCTTACCAGGAAACCATTAAAATGATTTTTTCGAAGAAGTGCGATACAACAATGAGAATGTGAAATTTATTATTTGTTCCAAATCTAATCCCACACAACTATTTACTTGGGTAAATCGCTAAAAATATAGTCTAGAGATGCTTTGAGGCTTGACACTTTAATAATTATATTATTTATTAACCACTTCTTATGTTAGCAAAGCGTTAATGCGTAAAAAAAAGGTTTTTGTTTTTAATCATATTAAAAATCTATTTTCTGTCTCTCTCTAACACATGAATTCTTATGGAAAATGTCACTAATATGAATTTTTCGAATAAGTGCGATACATCATTGGTTTTGGGACCTTAGAAGCTCTTAAAATCCGTAATAAAAAATCTAGGGCCGTATTTAAAAAAACAAAGTTGATGATGGCAGCTCAAACACGAAACGTCGATTTGAAAATCTGATAACACCATCTTGAAGAACAGAAAAAGTAGCAATGAAACTTTGAAATTTATTTTGTCTTCAAACGTCAGTAAATCCGTCATTACTCGACTGTGTAGGCGGCCGTGAAGTTTCGTTTTTCCTCCGCCGGAGCTTTACTTTTCACTTTTCCGCTGGCGGAGGTGAAAGTGTTGTCATAGCAACATAGATACAATAGAAACAGACAACAAAATAAGCGTCAACAACTCAAGATTTACTTAACTACAATTTGTATTTATCACTCAATTTGTGACTGCATTTCTAAACATCACTAATTTAGGAACAAATTGGTTATTATTTAATCGAACTTACTCAATAACTGCTTATCAATACGGAATTAAAACGCAATCGAAGACGCAATCTTAAAAAAATAATTATTGTTGACAGTGTCCACTGACAGCTTTATGTTACATTACCATAGCAACAACCTGTGCCTATTCACCGACACCGGTCTAAGCCGCCTTGCGAACCCACTTATCTTTAATAATAATTAGATATTATTACTATTAAAAAGAGATGTTTTTGCATTAATTTGTCGACATTTGAAGAAAAAATAGCATATTTTATTTGGAGGAAAAGTTACTTTTCATGGCTTGCTCTCTATTACCAGCCTCACTCCGTTCGCCTGTTAAACACGAGCGCGCCATGAAAAGTATCACTTTTCCTCCATATAAAATAATATACTATTATTCTATCTATTCAAATAGAGTCATAAAAAAATAAAAATTAAATTGCGAATATTCGGCTTTTTCCATAAATCTTCGGAAGTAATCGGAATTTTTAAACTTGTAAGGTGGCATTTTGATCAGCATCAAACTGCGCAACTTTGCCTCCATTTAACCGACCTCGTATCTCTTCTACTTTCCCAGATCCCAATGATGAGGCTCGAATTTGGGACACCCTGTACATACAGCAACGTTTAATAGACTTTACACCTTTAGACCACGGCACCTTACATCTACCTAAATGCCAAATAAATTTCCTTTCTAGGGAGGAACAACTGTTTTGGAATCAGTGTTCAAAATTCCTAGTTATGAAACCTAACACGTAATTAATATTTCTGTCTAACCTGATCATAAATTAATTTTCTATAGGGTTGACATGCCTAGAAACCTTCGTAACAAAATATGATATAGGTTTTCATAGAGTTACAAAATTATCATGAGCTAAGGTTCGTAAATTATTATCTGCATAAAATACATCTTCAATATCATACCTTCACTGCCAATTCCAGGATTTTTGAAAATATACATGCTTTGTGATATGGCAGGATCTTCGAAGCCCATCTGAAAAGCACATTCCTTCACTTTTTCGCTAACACTTATTTTTCTAAAAACTGGATTTAATTCATGCAAAGCGTGTCCTATCTTGTTCAAAGAAACCTCGGGATCTACCAAAAGCTTTCCTTCGGAGTCCAACGCCTCTGCTTCATAAAAGTAGCTAATCTTGTTGGCGCTTTCGAGAAAATACGTATCTCTATTCTACAAAGAAAACTGTGTTTTACCATATAAATTTAACATGTAAATATTATTTCATAATTTCGAATGTACGTACTGTTGTACCTGTTCGAATAACGGTCGTAGAAAAAGTGTTGCATAAAACACCTAAAAAAAAGTGCATACGAATATTGCATCACTTGGTTTATAGATGCCTCGTTTAGCTATTTTAATATGCACCTTGAAATTGTAGCTGCCTACAAACTACTAAGTTTGTTGACTTGAGAGTTGACCAAAATGTATGGGCCAGTTCATTACCTCCTACAAAATGGCCAGTTGCCTTAATCTAACTTATAAAACGGACGCCATAAATTAAGAATTATGTGTACGAATCCGGTCAAGTTGACTATAAACACAGTTTATAACGTACCGAATTCAGTACGGTATAAACTGTTCTATCGCCTGGCATTAACTTCCGGTTTACCCAGATGTACACATTTTCCTGTCGTCCGGTACCGCTTAAAACATAATGGTTTATGAGGAGGGTTCATGCAAAAGCAGACATCTCCATTTTGTACAAACTTGAGAAACAGCAAAAACTCTTGTGTGAAAATTCGTATAGGGATGTCTTGTTTTGAAATAAAACTGCACACTGAAAGAGTACGTGAAATAGGATTTGTCTTGTTTTGTTCAGTTTTAGATATGTTACGTTTATACGTTTGGATATGTCTTGTTTTGGTTGAACTCCATAGATTTAAATGACAAATAATGTAGGATATGTCTTGCTTTGTTCGAATTTGACTAAGGCCAGCCCTAGAGACCATCTCAGAGAGAACAAATCGGCAAAAAAATAAATTTGGTAAAAAATGGAGATGTCTGCTTTTGTATGAACCCTCCTCCATTGATCGCTAAATCAATTACTAGAAACTGAAATAGGAATGTACAAGCCGTTTCACTCTAGGTTAAGCCGTTTAGCTACTACAGCTATTTGTATATAGTGTGTAAAATGTCGACTTCCAAACGTCAATATTTTGAAAACAGGTATTATTATTTAAAAAAGATAATTTCATCGTGCCACACTTTTTTGGGAAAAGGTATGCTCGAAAATATTTCGTCCTATTTTAAATTTATCTAATGAAAAATCAGTATTATTTGCTTTCACTATATTTCTTGGAAATTATAGGGAATGCGGTTAGAGTTATGTCTCAGATCAATAACGCAGCAGGTATTGCTCAGATCCTTGCTCATGCTTTCACCCTTATCTTTGCGCCATGTGTTTGTCTTTTAAATCAATTATATAGGAATGTATAGAAGTATAGACTATCCAGGGAGTTCATTGAGGTGATAAAGTTTGATATCTAGCTTGTTTAAAGAAGTACGATAACATATTCTAAAAGTTATAGAAAACCTTAGAGGTTACATTCTAAAAATATTCTCAATTATGTTGGATACGTAAATAACTTAGTTTGACTTATAGCAGCATGGCTTATACTACCCTACCTTATTGTTTGATACTGTATTCATAGACTACCTTAATTTCCGGTTTGCTAAGAAGATGATCAATAGTCGCCACTTTCAATCGAAAGTTGATGTATAGTATAGAGTATTACTAATATTACCATTTAATTTAGGCTCTCATGTGGAAAGGGTCATATTTACCTGCTGACCCTCAGCGTTTGTAGTACTGAAAATTGTCCTTTTTGACTGTTCTGGCATATTTTTAACTAACTTGTTAGCTTCCTGCTTCAGTTCTTGAACTTCTTCTTCAGATAAGAAATCTTCTATTACTACGTATCCATCGCTCTCCAACTAAAAATAATAAGACTTTCAAATTTTAAGACTCAACCTTACTACTAGTACTCCATTCTTCTACGGCAAAAATTATTGCTCTAAAAGAATAAAATTTATTTTGATCGTGATCATTGATATTATTAACTTTTTAGTTCTCCCTGGTAGGAAGACAATGGTGAAGAACAAGCAAACATATCGCAATAATGCTTAATTATTAATGAGAGGTCAGTTTTCATCTCAAAAGTCATTTAGATTAAGCGTAATTAGAAGTGATAAAGAGCAATGATTTGCTACAAAGAAATTGTGTATGGAACTTTTAACTAGTTTGGTTTAGAATGGTGTTTTTAAATTCAATATTTATTAAAAACTATTTGCAATTGCATGTTACGGTGAAGGAAATTTATGAAATAATTATTATTTATGTTTGCTTTTCCCTTACCGGGAATATTACTAGTAGTTTCCGTAGAGGGGGGGCTAAGGGAGCAGTCTGACCCCCGCCTTTGGACCTTTTTCCCTTTTACCGCCTTTACTTTTTTAAGGAAAAATCCATTTATCTTTTATAGGCAAAAAAAAATCAGTCAGCTAAATTTAAAGCAAAGGAAGACATTGTCATTTCATTATTTATACCGCCCTCCGCCTTAAATAAGCACTATTTCATAAAATATCACATTCTTATATTATACCTATTCCTGCAAGTGGCCGTGTTTTATATAAAGAAATTGAACAGCGGCCGGCGTGTTTTTGTCGGCTCCCATCCTTGAGCGGGATATTGCCCAGGCATCAAAATCTTTAGATGCTTCTAGTTTTGATATTGATATTCCATCTACCTCTCTTAATATTCCGTCAACCTCCAAAAATTCTGGCTTAAACTTAAGTTTAACTAATTCTGCGGAATCAAAAAAGCGAACTATTTTTGAAACTGATGAAATGGAATTTGAAGATATAGAACGATATAGGGAGGATGGTATGGTCTGGCAGAGGGGTTGCTCGGCAAGATTTGCCCTTCAACACGTCGACCAGAATTGATCTTTTGTATATACCCTTCTATGTTACACGAAAATTCCTGTCTCTTTCGAGAACCTCAGAATATTTCGAGAGTTAATTAAGCTTTTGTAGATCTCCAGGTGCCACAAGGGCATTTTCAACCATTGGCGATATAGTACCCGCGACATTCGCAGAGTAGATGCTCTGACGTTTTAGCCATAGTTTGGCAGACTGCATTGTTCGTCAGTGGTTTTCCCCATTTTCTTGAGGTGGTACCTCCAGGGGCCATATCCACTGAGAAGTCAACGTCCAGTTTTCTCTCATTTTTTTGTAGCTTGAGAAGCTTTTTTGTGTAGTTAGGTGAGTGAGAGACGAGTCTTTTGGTCTGTCTTTGCGTAGGGAGGATAAACAAGATAAACACATGACCGATTGTAGTAATTACCTACCATTTAGAATATAGCAACACTCAAAAAATTTGTAGGTTTGCTTTGGTTCAGCTACTATTTTTTTTTTATTTGTTTTTCAGAAGATTCCATTATTATTATTATTATTATTATTATTATTATTATTATTATTATTAT
>JAEQML010073864.1:0-14725 GCA_016904865.1 Pissodes strobi | reverse complement strand
CCTTACAAATCTAGGACTACAGAAAATTCGCAATTTTCAGTTAATGTAGATTACATCGCAAATACTTTAAACATCTACAAAGTGTAATGAGGGACGGCGAAGATGCGAAGGATAATTAAAAGATCAATCGACTTACCTGTAAGGAAGATCGATCGGAATTATCCGAGCATCTTCGCCGTCCCTCATTACAAACCCACCCAGTCTTTACCTTCTCCCTTTCACCCCAAATGCAATGTAATCAAAAATCTCACGAACCAAAATTGTAATGACGCATCAAGGCGATAAGCTCGAGCGGCTAGCCAGGGTCGGCTGAATCACCATGTTTTTAGATAACTTCTTTAAAAATTGTACCGATTGGGAAAAAGTTGTATACTACAAAGTGTAATGAGGGACGGCGAAGATGCTCGGATAATTCCGATCGATCTTCCTTACAGGTAAGTCGATTGATCTTTTAATTATTCAAATAAAGTTACGGACTTAACTTCCTCTCATTTACGTATTTGTGACGAAAGATAAATGTAAGTTAGAATCAAGATAAGTATGTCGCAAAGGCACTATCACATGCTACTCGGGCTATTTTGAGACACGCGATCGTCCCCGTGATTTATTTATGTCAGATAGAATAATCATATTAGGGCAAGCTCGAACGTCGGAACCAGCCCATTATACAGCTTCGGAGAAATTCAATTATGTATGCTCTGGGCCGAGTGGTTGATTAAGATGTAAGACGATTTCAAGACAGTTCGACGGTTTGAGAATATCGCTTAAAGGAGATTTTAAAAAACGACTATTTTAATATTTCAGCAATCAATCGAATAATATGATAATAATAATGAATATTATTGTATTATTGTTAAAGGATAATAGTTCATATTGTTTATTTATTTGTTTAAGAAAATTAGAAAGCGTCTTAATTATAGCAGTTTATATCATAATTCGCACATAAATGCTTTTTTTACTTCTTCCTTTAACGCTCTCCGGATAGCATAATACGAACATTTACAGTCTTACAACACTATGATATATTAATGTCACTTTAGAGTACTGTTAACTCTTCACGCATGACCCTTCGCTCGCTCCGAAACTAATTCAAACTAACCCAAATTTCAAAAAAAGAAACAACCACCACCACCACTATCAGCCATTTATCGTCCACTGCTGAACAAGGCCTTCTCCAGGTGGTTTCACTGTTTTCTGTCTTACGCGGTGCTAATCCAGTTTCCCGCCACACGTTTAACGTCGTCCGTGCATCTGGTGGGTGGTCTTCCTCTGCTTCTCTTGTCCTCTTTGGGTCTCCATTCCAGGATTCGTTTTGTCCATCGGTTGTCTTTAGTGGAGCCACGTGTCCAGCTCATCTCCACTTGGATTTTGTGATAAGTTCGATAATATCTGCAAATTTTGTTCTGTTTCTTATTGTTATGTTCGGCATTCTGTCTCTTTTAGTGATTCCCAGCATCGATCTATCCATTGCTCTTTGCGCTACTTGAAGTTTATTTATTGATTTCTTCGTTAGGGTCGGAGTTTCCGCCCCGTATGTCATTACTGGGAGCACACACTGGTTGAACACTTTCCGTTTTCCGTATAGGCAGTTTCCCTTTTTGGGTGTTTCTCAATTTGCCAAAAGCTGCCCATCCCAGCCCTATGCGTCGAGTGACTTCACTTGCCTGGTTGTCTCTGCAGATTTGTATTTCGTGACCGAGATATTTATATTTGTGCGTTTGCTCTATTTCGTCTCCTTCGTCTGTCACCAGGTTTCCGCTGGCCATCAGATTTGTCATAAACTGTGTTTTGTGGTAGTTAATATACAGTCCTACTTTTGCTGCCGCTTGCTTTAGGTCTTCCAGCATTTCTTGTGCGTCACCTAGATTGTCGGTTGTTATAACTAGGTTGTCAGCGAAACGAAGGTGATGTAGGTAGTTCGCCGTCTATATGTATGCCCTTATCCTGCCAGTTCAGTTGCTTGAATGTACCGCAGTGAAGAGTTTGGGGGATATAGTATCACCTTGTCTTATTCCCCTTCCTATTGTGTATTTTTTAGTTAGTGCATGAAGTTTTACACTTCCCGGTGCATTCTTGTATATATTAAGTAGAAGTTCCGTGTATCTCTAGTCTACTGGGCGTTCGTTGAGTGCGTTTAGTATAAATGGTAATTCGACAGTGTCGAAGGCTTTTTTGAAGTCGATGAATATTAGAGCAAGCGGTTTATTGTATTCTATTGATTTCTCTATTAGGGTCTTTATTGTTTGTAGGGGGTCGTTTGTGCCATAACCCTTTCGAAATCCAGCTTGCTCCCGGGGCAGGTATGCTTCAAGTTTGTTTTCTAGGCGCTTTGTGATTATTTTAGTGAAGAGTTCGTATACATAGGAGAGTAGGCTTATTGGTCTATAATTCTCTAAGTTAGTTATATCAGCGAATATTAACTACGACAAGAAGGCCCACTCAATGGCAAGAGAGCGCTACAAAGGAATCGTCGTTTATTTTCTTCGTTACCTGGTAACGATCGGCGAACTTCGCCGCACACAGGTTGAATTTAAATAAAAGCTGGCCATAAACGGTATTTTCGTTTGCGGTATATTTAATTAAATTTATGACGAAATTATTTATATCACTCTAATATCAATCACCAAATAGAGATTTGGCTTTGGAAAAACACAATTGTTATCTTCTGAAGATTGTTTGCAGCTCCCTGTCAAACTTACGTTATGGTTTTTTTTATTATTATGACCAAATAAATATTTTGATAAAGTTTGTATTCATCAACTGGCTGTTTCAAAAATCTGTTAATGTTTTTAATTAGTTATTATTGATAACAATACTCAAGGTATGTAATAACTAATATTTAAAAGATTTTGATTTTTTGTTAATGATTTCACCATATTTCCGAATACTAATATTCTGACAAAAGACATCAAGAAGAAAATGTTGCTCGAATTTACCTCATCTTTTAATATTTAATTAAATTTTGGCGTTTTAGATGATTTTAAAATTGGTTAAAGGTTTCGCACAATATTTTTACTGTATATTTCATTCCTATTTTGTAATACAACACAACTAAAAATAGCGAGATTATCTTATATCGAATATTGACTCGACTATAGAATTTAGGCGTGAAAATTAATCTGACAAAAGGATGAGCTGATCTATGGCCGCCGCGTCAAAGGTCGCCTGTCAATATGATTGTTTTATTTGTATCATGGCCTGCCAATATTCTGCTAGCGTTCGCGCGGGGAAGGAGACACACCGTTGAAATGCCGCCGCGGAGAGTGATCCTTCTTATCATATAGTTTTGACCAAATACATAATAAAAAGATAAAGACTGATGTACTATTACTGCTAACGTGCACTCCGTTGAGGTTATGTGTTGGTGTTATACCTAATTATGCAACAACTGAACCCAGATTATCAAGAAATGGAGCGTCGAAATGAGGATCCCTTATTGGCTAAATTTGTAACGTGCGCAGTTTTCCCTGCTGCTGTCTTGTTTGAGCATTTACGTTTCTCTGTTTTTTTCTTTTTGCTTCATATGTTGTACTGAAAGTATTTTCAAATGTCATTTAAATTACCCTTAACGCAATGCATTATTGAATTGGAATTTTAAAAGCTATATCTGTTGTAAAGGCATCGGCACGGGTGGGCAAGAAATTGAATAATCGATTAAACGCTTAATATTTTAGCAAATAACTGAATAATCGATTAATCGAAATAATCAATTATCGATATTTTCTGAAATATTAATCGATAAGTCGATTAATCGGTAATTTCTTAAAAGTGAATCGAATAATCGATTATTGTCGCCCACCCCTAATCCCATAATATTGTAGTAAGTGAAACTGAAGCTGAAATTTCCGTAGAATCATTATTGCTGATGCAAGACTGATGTTATTATTAAAAGAGGTAATAAATACTTTGGCTGAATCAGCAGATAAAAATGTATAATTTACTTTTAATTTGTAAATATGGCTTTGATATTACCTTGGGATAGTCAGAATATAAGCAAGTGTTTTTGAACAACAACTGCACTGATGCTTCTATATTTTTTACTAGTTTCGTCCCTATTAGATTAATTTTTAAAAACAGCGATAACTCTGAAATACATGTATGGCAAAATTGCAGACCCTCATCAACGCGTTTCTGTCGTCCGCTTAACATTCATTTTGCTCGTGAGACTCCTGAATTAACCGTTGCAAAAACAAAATTTGGATCATCGAATTAAAAATTTAAAACCCTTTTTTTACAATGGAAGAGCCCTTAATTTTCAAAATCATTTTTTAAAACGATTTAGGAACATACAAATGATTTTTATACATGATTTTTATCGTTAGTGATAATTGATACTCCCTATATATAAATATAGATGATGAGCAAAAAATTCAACAATTATTTGTCTAAAATACGATATATTAAACGTGTAATACTTAATAACTTTTATGTCTTATTTCTGGTAAACCTTATTATGGCCAGCTTTCCTAAAAATTCGACCAGTGTGCGCCGGGTCCAAAGGTCACATGCCAGTATCATGCTAGTTTTCGCGCGGGGAAGGAGACATACCGTTGACGTGCCGCCGCGGAGAGTGAATCTTCTTATCGTAGTTAATATTCGCTGGTTATATCGCCTTTCTTGTGGATAAGTATTGTAACCGCATTATTCCATATCTTGGGGACCGTGCCTTTTTCGAGACATAAGTTTAGCAAGGCAAAGCAGTCTCCCTTACTTTTCACCGCTTCAATCACTATCTGGTCTGCGCCAGGGGATTTGCCTCAGAGGATTTCTCACCTCTTCTGTTGTGATCTCTGGCATATCTTCAGAGCCTACATTCACTATTCTTGAATTCTTCCCCCCCCCCTCCCCCCCGTTTGTCTTGCGTGTGGTGTGCAGTTGTTTGTGTTTGTTATTTGGCTTTTCTATAATTCTTTATAAAAGTTCTCCGCTATGGTGAGAATTCTTTCTTTGTCTGTTGTTTCGTCTCCTGTTCCATCCTTGAGCTTGAATATTTCCATCCTGTTCTCGGCCAGCCTTCTTCTTATGACTTTCATGCTCCGGTTTTCCTCGATTGTTCGTTGGATCGTTTCTGTATTGTATCTTCTTAGGTCTTTGCGTGTTTCTTTTGAAATTGTTTTATTCAGCCGTCGTATCTCCTCCAAGTTTTTCAGATCTCCTCTTATCGATCTTCTTTGACTCATGAGTTGTTTGGTTGCATCAGTTAGTATTTCGTCGTTTTGCCTTTGGGTGCTACAATGTCGGTTCTGTGCAGTTAGGATTGCTTCTGTGATATTGTTATTCAGGACATCAACGTCGGTTTGCTGTACGTGACGGAGAGCAGTATATATTGAGTCTTTAGGGTTATCTGGAGGGGTCCATCTTATTGTCTTTCGTGGGAAGACCATCTTTTTATCTTTCATTTTTTAGGTTTATTTTGATCGTACTTCTTACCGCTCGATGATCGCTTCCTATTCCGAACTTGTTTAGTACTGTGACGTCCGTGATGTTTTGCTTGTTTTTTGTTTCTGTGGAAGTCTATCTCGTTTTTCGTTCTTCCATCGGGACTTATCCACATCCATCTTCTTTGCGGTTTCTTCTTGAAGTAGGTATTCATTAGTTGTAAGTTGTGGTGGTGCAGGAAGTCTAGTAGCATTTGTCCTCGCTCATTCCTGCCTTCCAAGCCGAAGTTTCCTATCGCTGTCTCCGAGGCGTCCATCTGTTTGCTGACCTTAGCGTTGAAGTCCCCCAATATGACGGTGTAGTGGCATTTTGTTTCTTGGGTAGCCGTTTCGATGTATTCGTATAGACTCTCGATCTCTTCGTCGCTGTAATCGGATGTAGGGGCATATACTTGTATTATTTTCAGGTTGTAGTGTTTATTCAAGGACATTGTAACGTAGGCTACGCGTTCTGATATGCTTTTTATGCTGACAATGTTTTGTGCGTGTTTCTTATGAATGAGGAATCCCATACCACCGTTTGAGTTTTCGGTGTTGCCCTTATGGTATAAAGTGTGGCCAGATTTTAAGGTAAGTGGTTTCTCGTCGCATCGTCTCCTTACTTCGCATAATCCTACGACATGCCAGTTTATCTCGGTTATTTCTTCTTCCAATTCTATTAATTTTTCCGTAGAGTGCAGCGATCTTACGTTGTACGTTAGTAATCTGAATGTTTTGGTGTTTGATTTATTTCTGTGGAATTCGGTAGTCAATCTTCCAAAGAAACAATCATAACCTTTAAAAAAAAACACGCGCGTAGTACAAACACTGAATCTGATCACTACACTACTAGGCAAGTCTTAACAAATTCGCTGGATCGTAAATAAAGTGAAAATGACGTTAACCCACCAAACAGAAGCGGCTAATATAGCATATTGCCGTCCGACTGTAAAGGATCTTAAAACGCCTCCAGATATATGGCTAAGATACGCCACAGTAGTGGCGGAACTACCATACAGTAAAAGGGAGCGTTTCAGGTGGTCTCGAGCTCTGAGGGAGTCCGAAGAGCCTGGAGTGATGAGACAGAATACGAGTAGGATACCGCGAAAAGGTCAGCAAAACACAGCCCAGCGTCTAGCTAACACTACATTGCCCATTGTCCCGTGTGCTGCTCGCATTTGGCCGCATATCCAGCTTTTGCCTTACAAAATGTCTACCTTCTATACCTTTTGCAGTATCTGTATTCCATGTTGGAAATTTACAGCGCAGCAATATGAGCCTTAGAACCTGTGCTGTAACGCTAAATTAATGTATTGCTCATATTGCTTCGCTACGAATATATGGAGATCACGCAGAAAGAACTTTAAAAGTCCATAGCACCTTAAACCTAATTTTTTATATGTCTTTGCCTTAAACACTCGATTGGCAATTTAGATTACAATTTTTTTTACTTTTAAATTATGAAAATTAATAAAGCCCAGATTTTCATTACGGGACTCTAAAACAATAACAAGATAATTTTTACCTTCACTGATTTTCCTTTGAATCCGTGTGTTTGTTGTCAATTGCCAGCTATTACGAAATGATCCTCTGCTAAAGATCCACATCTCGCCTATGAAAACTGGAGTAAAACCTTGAAAACTAAATTTAGATTTTCAATGTATTAAGTGAAAAGTTGATTATTTTATATATAATGTCTGGTTTGTTCATTAAATTTTCTGTTGTTTGATCTATTCCACTTGAAGCCTATACTTTTTATTTATTTTCTTAGGGAGTCCATTGAAAATTTAAAACATTCATTGTTCTCTGAACTTTTGCCTTGTTGTTGCTAATGTCACATATTCTTTTTTCTACTACAGTGCGTAAAATACTCACTTTACGCACTCTCTAAGATTCGTAAAATAGGCCTTTTTAATGTGCAGTGCGTAAAGTAAGGTATTTTACGCACTAGTGCGTAAAGTAAAGCTGACATATTTTTTGACGTTTACTGACATATTTTTTGACGTTTAGGGCAGTGCGTAAAATAATATATTTTACGCACTAGTGCGTAAAATAATTTATTTTACGCACTAGTGCGTAAAGTAATATAACATTATTTTTATTTTTTCATATATTTTTCGATAGTAGAAAAAATTTTGTATGCTACTCATGTGTAAAGTACCCTTTTTTTACTTTACACACTTGTTGCATAAATAACTATTCTGGCGTACATTGAATAAATTGGGTCCTCTTTTACCCTTTACGATGTAAATTCGCATGCTTGAGGGGGGTTGGTTGGGTGGATTTAATTTTTGCAGCGGGAGGCTGAATTTTGGAGTTCCACCACTCCGCCACACGTATTCTGAAGTAGTTTTATGATTATTTTTGCTTCTGTTCCCGCTTCTTCATTACACATAGACATAGCGTTTATTTGACCACATTTTGTAGAAAATATACTATAGGCTCATTTAAGGAAAGTTAGAAAATGGTTCAAATTTATTTCTCACGTAGTTCCAACCAAAATTAGATGATCCTGAAAATTTCAGTTTAAATAAATAAGCCATTCAGAAAATATAGAGTCTCAAATATGGCCCGCCCTTACCGTAATCTCGGCGAACTTTGACGTCACTGCATGCGAGGCTGTCGACATGGCCGGCGGCGACAAGACCAGAGAGAAAAAAACTAAAAATAAGACGTTGCGGGGACCGGGTCACAGGGCTTCAGATTTGTTTTACATTTCATCTTCACTTCACGCATGGCGCAACCAAACAAAACTAACACAAATTTAAAAAAGAAATGAACATAACTTTGAAAAAATAAAGACACATCGACGGGAATCGAACCCGGGCCACCGTACCATAAACAGAGCATCCAACCGCTGAACTACGGGACCACTTGAAATCAATTCGCTGGACCATAAAGATATGGTGCGTCAACAATGTAATGCGCGCGCAACTCTGGAGCCCCTTGACCGGGGTCTCGGAAACGTCTATGACACCAACGTTATATCCTTGTTCTGACACGGCGCGGCGGCGGCTATTTTGATAGCGGGCTGCCCTCACATGCAGTGACATCACAGCCGGGTCGCTTTAGGATTTTTTATAATGGGATATTAGAGGATGCATTTTTCATAATTAGAGGACGCATTTGTGTTCCCTTTGCAGGATAAATATACGATCTTTCCAATAAGCAAATAAAAAAAGCTATTAAATTGGCCTAATATTGTAGCGAGCCAAATAGTACTTAGAGAGTAAAACGTACTAAAATTCAAGCATAATCAAGATAACAGACAAAGCTCACTATAGAAGCATACATAGATTTTGAGTAACTATAAGTCAATAAATCGAGAATACTATAGAAGAAAATAAAACAAAAAAGGAAACTTTCCAATAAAAAAGCATTCCAGTAAAAGACAAGGAATATTAACTGAAGTTCAAAATAAGTTTGGGGATTTAAGGCATCAAAATATTCTGATACAAAAAGCCTGTACTGCCAGGAATATTTTTAATATCTTAAATCTTTTCCCATTAAGAGTTTTTACAGATATTGGTAAAACATTATAATCAATTCAATCAATTCTTTAGACTTGCTAGACCTAATTAAATAACGATGTATATCCGAGTTAAGCAGCAAATCACTCTTGTTTTTATAAATTTGAATTAGTTGGTAAAAATATATACTCTCATATCCACAAAATATGGCCTGCAGTGGTCAAGAAGGCAGCCCCTACAATTGCCCGAATAGCTTTCTTCTGCAATCTAAAAACATGCAACGAGTTGGACCAGTTTCCCCACAGAATAATTCCATATCAAATATGTACATGGAATAGCGGCAAATAGATATTCAGAATAGATTGTCGATTTAGGGTCGACTTCAACCTTCTAATGACAAATATGGCGGATGACAACTTACTACGTAGTGAATCCACGTGTGAAGTCCAGCTCACAGTATCGTCGAGTGACAAGCCCAATATCTTAGCGCTTTCCCCTAAACGATGTCACGACTTATTGAAAATACTACTTCTCGAATCTTACTTCCCTTTAACTTCAAACCCCTTTCAACTTAAAATTTAATTAATTTTCATGTTCCTAATTATATATCCGATATTTAAAAAGATAAATGGGTGTCGCGCGGATGACGTGGAAAAGATGAAGGATAAAGGATGGTTCTTACGCTTAATTTGAATTATGGATGGGCCAGAGGTCCTTACCAACGCTATATCTCTCTTTCTGTTTTCAATCGCCTCGCCACACATTTTGTAACGTTACATTTTCTTCGTTACATTTCATAATACGTTCGCCAAGATTAAATAATAACAAGGTAGCGTTATTGCGATTCTGATCCTGTCTACTTTTCATTATGAATACTGTCAATTCTAGCATTATTTCGATTTTCTACTCCACGCCTTTCTCATTTTTCACAATTCTTGAAAGTATGAATCTCCGATATCTGCATTGAAAAAAAAAAAATTCTACTCGCGTTCGGAAAGTACTCACTTTCTGCACTAATTTTAGTTCAAAAAGTAGTACTTTTCCACACTAATTTTGCTTTCCGCACTAAAAATGGGTACGGAAAGTGAAATCGTGCGGAAAATAAAAATGTTGAAATTTAGGCTTGATTTGGACATTTTAATGACTTTCAGATGAGGCACTGTAAATCTAGGCCGGCATAAAATGAAATCTAAACTGTGTTCGTTTTAAAATTTAAAAATTCTAGAAAAAGAGGTTTTATATTGCTTTTTGTTAGGTGGAAAGATTTGGGATAAGATTGACATAATAGTTATTTATGTACCAAGGGTATTAAATAGATGTTTATGCCCTGAGGGCGACAATGTTACAGACCCGAGGGCCTCTGGCCAGAGGGTCTATAAGTCGCCCGAGACCGTACACATCTATTAATACCCGTGGGGCATACTTTATGTCATACTAGTTCGTTATTGCATTCACAATATGTAAATATTTAAAAAATACGAATTCAATTCAATTATTTGAGTCCATACAGTGTACTTTATGCCCGCACGGGCCATAAAGTGGACTTTATGCCCGCACGGGCATAAAGTAATCCATTATGTGCATGGTATCTAAGGTATAAAAACGCAATAATGTACTGGTATGACATAAAATATTTACGCCCGACGTACACCTGGAGAAGCATGTGAACGCATCAAGACCCGAGTTTGATTGACTTTTGAAGTAAAATTTTACCAAAACATTCAAATTACCTAGATTTCCAATAGCAACAAAACCAAAGAAAATAAGTATGCAAATAACAAATATGTTTTTCGAAGTTGTTTAACGACGTCTTTTGAGTTTTTCGTTTTTCAACGTTAAAATGACAAATATTTCCGAATATTTCGACGAAAATTCAATACCTGATGTCATTGTTGAAGAGGTGAGTAGTGTCACTATGAGTTTGCTGTCCACCAAGTCAAGAAAACGTTATGAAAACGAGCACTCGATGTTTCAAAAATGGTGCAATGAAAGAAATGTCCATAGTCACAAGGAGAAGGTATTCCTAGCATATTTTTCCAATCTAAGTTAGTGCTGTAAAGCATCAACGTTTAGTCACGTTATTCAATGCTAAAAACAATTTTGAACACTACAACGTCTCTCGAGATCGCAAAATTTTCAAAGTTAACTGCTTTTTTTAAGGAAAAGAATGTTGGATACGCACCAAAAAATCCAAAATTTTCACACCAGATCAGATTCCACAATCTATGGCTAAGGCTTCTAATAAAACGTATTTAATGATAAAGGTTGCTGCTGTATTTGGTATTGCGGGCGCATCCAGACGTGAAGAGTTGAAGAATAGATCCTTGGACGACATAGAAAATAAATAAACCCATCATAGTGTCATATATTATTATCTGGGCTTAAGTAATTGATATTAATTTCTATAAAAGGTCAGTTGCCTTAATTTTTGCGTAATAGAACAAGAAATCGTCTATATAAATAATGTAAAGTATTCAGGTTAAAAGTAAACATCAGAAAAGTAGACGCAAGGAGTTTGATCGGGGACATTATTTGGAAGAGTCAGCAAGAAAGTGTAAGTTCCCTAGTAATTAACCCGGATTGACATATTGGGCAAAATTAATAATGGACGCAGTAAGTGCGAAGAGCAATAGTTGCGAAAATTGATGAATGTACAGGTTATCGGTGTTTTTGGGAAGAGTGACGTCTAAGTATAAATGGTTAGTTAGAAAATGAAACATAGTTGAGAGTATGGTAAAAACAGAAAGAGATAATATTAAGGAATGTGCAAATAAGAGTGAGCAATAGAAAAACGCGTGAATGAATGATAGGAATAAAAGTGGAACGCCGAAAGGAGACGGCAGCTAGAGAAGAGTGAGTCGAGAGGAAGGCACTCGAGTGTTGACGGCCGTTACGGGTAGTTGAGAGTTGGCGAAAGTCCAAGTCGAAAGTTGGCGAAAGTTCAAGTGGAGAGTTGATGAAAGTCCAAGTCGGAAGTCCGATGAAAAAATAGTTGGCGCGAGGACGATCCTAGGGTTGCTTTTAGGGGGAAAGAGAGATGTAAGTTAACATTATTGTATTATAAATTGTATATCTATTAAGTTAACACCCCTAACTCATTAAAATACCGCCGCAGCCGAGCGAGTAATTTGTTACTATTTAGGTAGTAGTCCAATAAATTAGTGTTTTGGGAATAACGGCGTTTTAATCGAAGGAAGTTAGACCTACCCCTTCAGGGTAAGATCCCCTTTATAGTTAACACCCCCGCAGCCTTAGCGGACACAGTGGAAAAATAACCCCCCCCCCCCCCCCCCCCAAGCGTAAAAATAATGGTGGCTCCACCTTGAACAAACACGTACCAAAGCCGTACATTCGTTTTGTCTCTAGAATACCTACAGCTATACAGAGAGTATATAAAATTAAGACCCAAAAATTCACCCCACAGAAGATTTTTTTGCAAACGAGCGCCTAGGAAAGTGCAATTCTCAGCCTGTTGGCACAAATCCACTTGGTAAAATGCCATCTGAAATCTCAGCCTTTTTGGGCTTCCAGATCCTCAACTGTATACAGGGCACAGTTTAAGAAGATCTTCGGCCACTCATCTCGCAGATTCAGGTGCCCATATTACAGCCATCAAGAAACATAGAGTCTGGCAATCCAGTACTGTAGCTGGAGGCTACATAAAGAAGTCGATAGAGAACATAGAAAAAACCTCAAATAAAATTTTTCGAACCATCTCAACGTGTGCTCCACGACAATTTATAGAACTAGAGCAGCCAACAGTTAAAGGAAAAATGGAGCATGCTGGTTCAAAAGGGGATGTTGCCTCAAAAGAAGTCGTTGCTACTTTTACTGCGAACCACAAGCAAATGCTGACTTTTGCTATCAATATTCAGAATGCTGCTAGCTGCTCATTTCATGTGCATATTGTTAATGAAAAATAATAAGGTTATTATCGCTCTGAATTAATGAAAATATTCTTTTATTTTTTGTTTTTGGTATATTTTCCACACCCTCGTAGAAAAAAAGTTGTACCTGACACGTGTGTAAAGTGCCTTTTCCGCACATGATTGCTGGTCGAACTCCGCCTCGCGTCATTCGGCCATCTGCAATCTCATGCGGAAAATGAGCACTTTCCACACGTGTTAGGTAACTACTTGATATTCTGTATCCAAGCAAATGCAACCTTGATAAACAATGTCTTAGTATAAATGCGAAGATGATCTGACAAATATGTTTGCGTTGGGGCTCAAAAAATATAAATAAGAGTTATTGTATATAACTCTGTTCACTTTCAACTCATTTTTTTTTAAATTTTGATTTTATCAATTATATCTCCGATATTTAAAAAGAAAAACATGTTTCGCGCGGATGTCGTGGAAAAGGCGAAAGATAAACGATGGTTCTTATGCTTAGCTTGAATTATGCCAGAGGCAAAATTTTCCGCGCCATGTCTCTCCCAGCGCTATCTCTCCCTTTCTGGTTTAAATCGCCTCGCCGAACTACACATTTTCTAACGTTACATTTGCTTCGTTACATTTGATAATACGTTCGCCAAGATTAAATAGTAACAAATTAGCGTTATTGCGATTCTGATCCTGTCTACTGTTCATTATGTATACTGTCAATTCTAGCTTTATTTCGGTTTTCTGGTCCTCGCCTTTCTCATTTTTCACAATTCTTGAAAATATGAATCTCCGATATCTGCATTGAAAAAATATTATTTTTTGATATTTTTTAGGCAGGCAAATGCAACCTTGATAAATAATGTTTTAGTATAAATACGATGACTACTCAGATGATTTTTCAGCATTTATCGGATGCCAATCAGTTCAAGTAATTTTACTCCGAAATGGCGATAAATAACCAGAACAAAGGTGGTAAAGGCAGATGATCTGACACATGTTTGCGTTAGGGCTCAAAAATGATAAATAATAGTTATTGTATACTCTCAACTAAATTTTTTCCATTTTTAATTTTTCCAAATTATATATCCGATATTTAAAAATAATTAACGAGTTTTGTGGCGGGCAGTGCCAACACCTTATTTATTTTAAGAATTGTTTCAACAATTTGTTTAAAACAAAAATAAATAAAAATTTTAATTTAAAAGTCTCCAAACAAAAACCAGGGAGGAAACGTTCAAATAAAATAATAAGTTTATCTTAATTAAAAAAATTATAAACAAATTGAAGTTTAAGTTTCACGAAGTAAGGCCGGAATCACGAAAATAAAAAAGGGGTTAATTATTTTACCTAATAAAAGTGGACAACAAAACCACCTAAAAAATATAAAACACTTACCATTGGAATATCTTGCAATAAACGGCATGGTGTATAAGATTCGAGAACCAATTTAAATCGGAGTTGACTTGTACTTTTGTTTTCGACTGCAGGAGAACGCGACACAAAATGAACTAGAAAAGAGATCAACTGCCGTCAAAGAATTTTTACGCAAGTTCCCCAAACTTTGTTCTAAAGAGAACATCATTGGTCAGGGGCGGTTCTAATTTCCAATCCAGCAAATTAAAATAAAAGATAAAGGCATGACCTTATAAGGATCGAATGTTGCTTGAACTTTGAACACACGTGTGAACTAAAAAACCAAAGCTCGGCATGGAAAAATTTTGAACTTTGGGAGATGCGAAGATAAAACCAGTTACAACTCGAACCGTGTTTATTCGTCGAAAATTGGGGGCAATTGCGTAACCTCACACGTGGACTTTGTGCAGGTGTACAGATTCGAGATTTTCTGGGAAAAAATTGCGTCAAAAAGCTGCTATAAAAGCGTGAAATTATCGGATAAAAATCAATCTTAACATAATCTTTACTTGCAGCTAGTCCTTATGCTCGATTGGGG
>JAEQML010073863.1:0-14727 GCA_016904865.1 Pissodes strobi | reverse complement strand
TTCCAAAATGATTTAGGAAGCATAAGCAGTGAGATTCTAACATTACAGCGTAAATCAATTTCTATGAGTCAAGAGCTCACTAATCGACAGGCAATTAGGGGTCAACTTAGCCAATTTATTGATGATATTTCTGTTCCTGAAACTTTGATTGTAGCTATTATGGATCTACCTGTAACTGACAAGGAATTTATTACCCAACTTCAGATTTTAAGTCATAAAATAGGTTTTATTAAGGAACAAAGTTTTCGAGACACTAAGTCTTGCCAGGATGTTAAAGATGTTCTGGAAAAATTACAAATCAAAGCAATGTCAAAAATAAGGACATATTTGTTAGAACAAATATCAAAATTTAGGAAGCCTATGACAAATTATCAAATCCCCCAAAATGCATTACTTAAGAACAAATGTCATTACGAGTTCTTGCTTTTGAATGAACGAAATACTGCAGAGGAAATTTGTAATGAGTATGTAGACACCATGAGCAAAATTTATTTTTCATATTTCAAATCCTATGAAGGTAGAATAATGAAATTATTGTATGATGAAAGTACATCCAAAGATGACCTCATGGGGATTGAAGACACAGCCACAAGAAGTTTATTTAACAAGAGCCTTAAACATAAAGCTACAATCTTTACTATTGGCAATCGAGGAGATGTACTGGCTCAACAACTAGAAGCACCTATTATTGTTCCTCATGCAGAAACCAAAAATAAAGTAAAGTGTACTAAATAATTGTAAATTACATACCTATATACCTAATTGCTAGTATCTCTACTTACTTAAATACTTAGCTTTTTAACTAAATTTTCAAAATTGCAAAATTCAATAGGGTTATAATTGAGATGTGTCTAAGAATTTATTTTATTGTTTTAGTACTCGTATGAAGCCATATTTAGAAGTATCCAATATGCCTTAGTTGACAATGCCTGTAGAGAATATCTTTTTGTTAGTGAATATTTTATGGTCCAGAACCAACCTGCCCTGCAACTATTTAATAAAATTATGGGAAAAACACTAGCCCTGCTGCAAGTAATGATAAAAATATATTTAATATACTTTTAAAACGTAATTAAAGTCACTGTGTTAAGCAGTTTTGTAATAAGTACTTTGTTTTTAACATTGTTTTGATTTTACAGAAAAATATTGAACAATACATTGCCACTTGTTTTGATTCCATTGCAATATTCCTTTGTTTTCACCTGGTCTTAAGATACAAGATAATGTGCCACAAGAGATGTGTTCCAGCACCTGATGATTATTGGGATAATTTAGAAAAAATTTTGCTACCAAGGTTTGAGTATATTTTGAGGTTGAACATTAATAGCATCAGAGACTGTGATGTCACAAAATTTAACTTAGAAAAAGGGCCACATTATGTAAGTTTTGATCTTTAAATATCATAATTAATTATACATTTTGTTCAAAATAGCATGCCAGTTTTTATTTAGGAAAATGTTAGGTACTCTTGATAAACAATTGTGCTTACTTAAAGCACCATAATCCTGTATGTAAATCATCTATAATTTTAAAAACTTCTTAATATATCAGTTACATTTTTAAAGTAAACAATTTCTTCGCAAAAAAATATGTTTTCGTATCTACGTAATGTTCTCAGAGTTACTGAAAAATTTGGCTGCTTATCAGTTAATATACTTAACAAGTTGAAGAGCTCAGCCAGAAATGAAAAAATTATGGGTAACAGAAGAGGAAGATCCTGCAAACATGTATTAGAGTGAAATAAACGGAGGTTGCAACAGAAGAAAAATACCTTTATTACTCTCACTGCATATCTCTTTTCTAAAATCATATAATACCTACTATCATACCCATCTATAGATTCGGGTCCATTTCCTTCTGAATGGTATAATAACAATAATAATAATAATAATAATAATAATAATAATATTTATTGGTCTTCAAAAATACAAAGTGATATAAACAGGTAAAAAAATAGCAAGTTAAAGAAAATAAAAATTTACAAAATATGCAAAATTGGCAATATAAATTTTAAATACATAGGTAAATAGCTAATGGCCTTTCCAAAATGGGAAACACGCCGAATAAGGTGAGGGGCTAGTCACTGTGGAAGTCTTCTGTCCTATGGGATAGAGATCTCAAGGAGATCCGTGGATATATGTGGAGTAGAGATGCATGGTTGTCCGGTGGAGACCCTTAGAGATCCAATACCTTCGCCTGCAGTTGTGTAGAATTTTATTGGCCAAACCAAGATGATCTGCAACTAATCGAGCCCATTCAAATTATTTATGGACATATTACAATTCTGTATACCCACCCTATGAAACTGTCAAGATCAGACAGAATAAAAATGCAGACTTTTCATAAATCTTTTGAAAAAGTGTTTAAATCAGATTTATCTCAAAGGCAGGTTAATTTTGTTTTCGAGTTCGTTTCATACTGGTAACTTGTTCCTACTTTATGTGTTTTTTTTCCAAAGTATATTCCAGAGAGATAAATTAAGTTTCGACTTGGGAATACCTATTTATTGTATATTAGGTTGGTTGTTGTTTTCCCGTTTTATTACTTTTTAGTTATCATTACAATGATTATGTACTGTTTATTTTTCTATGTAGTGTTCCTCTACTTTAATTTTTTTGTTATTGTATAATACTGTTACGTTTTTCCTGTGGGTTCTGAACGAAATCACAACTTTTACTATTTTACAATAATACTCTATTCTTTATCACTCTGTACAATTAAACACACTAAAACTACTCTTATAACTTTACAATTATTAGATCTTTACAATTCAGAACTCAATGCTTAACTAATTCAACACGCGTTCTGCCTGCTATTTATATGCAATGTAAAATATATCGCGGATACTCCGGACGAAGCAAGGCCTCTCTATATTATTCTCGACCACGCGCGCATCGGGAGAATTCCACAGTTCCTGAATCTTCGCGGCCGGCGATGACTCATACGAATGAACGGAGACGCGGCAAGGCTAGTTCCCTCTTAAACCTGATAGTCTCGATCAGCTACTTCATGTCCGTGATATGCTTTGAGCCTGTTGAGGTTGACAACTTTCAGTTTGCTTCTGAGGCTACTCTATATTCTACATTATTAATTCTTTTGATGACTATATAAGGCCCTTCCCATACTGGAGTTAGCTTGGGAGATCTTCCATTCTTCCTTTGCGGATTATATAACCAGACATTATCATTCATCTGAAATCCTATAGAATTAGGTTTGTGATCATATTGTGTCTTCATTCGGTCACTGGCTTTCTCCGTGTTTTCCCTGACTAATTCATGGATTTATAGTTCGGTCGTGTATAGTGGTATGTGTTGGTCCCAATATTTCTGATGTTCATCTACGACCTTTGACAAATGTTCTTCAATGGTTCTGTTAATCCTCTCAACCATGCCATCTGATTGTGGATGCAAGGATGTAGTCCGTGTTTTATGGATGTTGAGTATTCACAGACTTTCTGGAAAACCTTGGATTCGAAGTTGCGTCCTTGATCTGAGTGCAGCTTTAACGGAACACCAAATCTGCTGAATAAGTTATTCACGAGGATATCTGCTATGGTAACAGCCTCTCGCAAATACTTCAGGCCATTTACTGAAGTAGTCAATTGCCACTAAAATGTACTTGTTATCATTATTTGTTTCTGGAAAAGGGCCACCTACGTCAATGGCGATACTTTCAAACGGTAGGCCCACATTATATTGTTTCATTTTCCCCCTAGATCTTGTTTTGGGTCCTTGACTTATGACTTGCGGTACAGGTTGAGCACTGCCGACACCACGATTCACATCTTGGCAGTAGTTGACCCAGTAAAATCTGTCGACGCTCTTGTCAATCGTTTTGTTCACTCCGACATGAGCACCAGACTTTCCATTATGAACTTCATCCAGAACTTCCGATATCTTCATCCTTTGTACCACTAACTGTGTCTTCACTACTTTTGCATCTGCGCGTTCCCTGGCTCGTTTAAGAAGTCCATTTTCCGCTACCAGGGAGTCCCACTGAGCCCACAGAGTCTTAAAAGTAAATCCTTTAGTTGAAATCCCTCCAGCTTGGTCTTGGTTGATGTTATGCTTTAGCTTTTAACAGTAGAGCAGAGAGCTATTTCACTATCCTCAAGCTGATCATTTTTAAATTGCTCTGTGGTCCACTGCTGATCAACCTCAAACTTTATTTGCCTAATGGGAGTAATTCCTTCTCATTGATTTATTCTTTGGCAATGCTTACAATTATCTTCGCATGGTCTTCTGGATAAAGCATCTGCATTATTATGCAATCTCCCTGCCCTGTGCTTATCCTTAAAGTTATATTGTAACTTTTCAAGCCACGTACCTGGTGCCGGCTACCTGTCCTTCAGGCTATTTCATATCCAAAAGCCATTTAAGTGCTGCATGATCAGTCCTTATTAGAAATTCTTGTCCATACAGATATTCATGGAAATGCTCAACAGACCGTACTATTGCCAAAAGCTTTTTTCGGGTGACACAATAGTGACGTCCAGGTTTCGAAAGCGTTCGACTGTAGTATTCGATAACTCGTTCTTCTCCTGCTTGTACTTGCGATAAAACCGCTCCGATGCCGATATTGCTTGCGTCTATCTCCAAAAGGACTTTACCCTTTGGTTCTGGATATCCCAATATTGGACTAGAACATAGAGCCGCTTTTAATTTCCTGAACGCAAAATCACAGTTATGATCCCAGTTATGATTTACTTGTTCTTCAGTGAGCTTATGTAGAGGTGCAGCTATATTTGCAAATCCTTCGACAAATCTTCTATAATAAGTACATAATCCAGGGAAGCTCCGCAGTTCGTGTTTGTCGCGAGGACGAGGCCAGTCTTTGGTTATTGTAATCTTTCGTTGGTCGGTTTGGATCCCCCCTGATGACACGACATGCCCGAGAAATTCAACTTTTTGTTGGAAAAGGAAATATTTCTTTGGATTCAGTAAGAGCTGAGCATTCTTGATTCTAGTAAAAACTTCATGCTGGGTTTGTAGGTGCTCTTCAAAAGTTTTTCCCATTACCATTACATCATCAAGATAGACCAGGCATGTCTTCCAAGTGAGGCCTCGTAGAACAACTTCCGTAAGACGCTCAAAAGTAGCGGGGGTATTGCATAGTTCGAAGGGCATAACTTTAAACTGATATAAACCACTTCCGTTAGAAAAACAGTATTTTCCTTATCTTGTTCGTCGATGCCTATTTGCCAGTAGTCGCTCTTTAAATCGACTGTTGAAAACCAATGAGAACTTGCTAGTGTCGTCAACGTGTCATCAATTCTGGGAAGTGGATTGCTACCTTTCTTGGTGACGTTTTTGAGCCTTCTATAGTCCATGCAAAATCTGGTATTCTCATCCTTCTTGGTGACTAAGACAACAAGAGACGGCCATGGGCTTGATGACTTCAATAATTCCATCGTCAAGTATTTTGACCACTCATGTGGTAAGATCTTGCTGCTTCGTCCCTGGTAGCCTCCGAGGATGCTGCTCCGAGCACTTCCAGTGTTGATTTTATGTTTTATGATGTTCATTCTTCCAGTATTGCCATTTTTCCTTTCAAAGGCTGTGCTCTGCTCTTTGATAAATTGTGTAGCTTTCTTCAGTTCTTCGGAAGACACATGATGCTATAACTTCTGGAAATGTTCTAGGACTTTCTTAGGTGATGTGGGTGTTACGTCTGACCGCGTTTTGCAACTGGTTACCCATTGCACCGGCTCGCAAGTGGCTATTACATCTCCTTTATTGATTTTGATGGAATTGGAAGAAATATTTGCTATCTTTATCGCTATGTCGCCGTCTGTTTTGACTAGTGCTCTGCCTGCAAGGTGTTTGCAAGGCAGATCGTGGTGCTGGGTAAGTCCCATGCAGCCTCCAAAATCCTTCTACAATTTCCCAAAAATTATCTGCTCAGTATTTCCGCTTATTCTAACAGTACATGCCGCCACTACTTTAGTCGGTATGTCATCTTGTGGTTTGGTAAGGATGAACTCTTCGGTGCCAAACTTCAGAAGGTTAAGTTTGTTGTCAAAAGAGAATCCATGTTGACCGATGAGGTCCATCCCCAAAATAAATTCGTCTTCTATGCCGGCTACTAACACTGTGTGGTGCAATTTAATTCTTCCAAGTTGAAGTTCAACATCCATTTCTCCAAGTACTTCAGCTGTCTCACCGGTAACCGTACGTAAAACAACATTCTTTGATATGGGTAGAACTTCTACTCTATTTACACTGTTGGAACTTATCAAAGATGCCGCCGCGCCAGTGTCAACAGTAATTGTCATGGCTCTTCCGTTGATCTTTCCTTTAATAGTTAGACTGTCGGCGGCTTTTCCTAGGCTTTTTATGGAGACGGTCCTGGGGGCTTTATCTTCTTTAGCCAACATCCGCCGCGCAATTTTGACTAATTGAAGTTTTCCTGATTTGACTTTGAGTTCCTACCGTGTCTGGATGGAGATCTATACCGTAGTTGTACCCGGCAGTCTCTTTTGAAATGACCAGTCCTGCCACACCTATAGCACTGATTTCGGTTACGTAGCCTCTCTTTTAGTGGCTACCGAAATCTCCCCGTGGTCTGAAGAACTGCGGTTAAAGTCTTCACCCATCTCAGTTAATTCACAGCTGTTGTCAGCTTTCCTTCTTGGATAGATACGGCTCTGATTTTGGGCTTACATATGATACAGGCCTCCTGGATTTCTAGGGCTCCACCCAAAGCTTCACTGCTGTTGTCAAATTTAGCTAGACGTAGCATTTTCTAAGTTTCTGGATCCCTGATATCATCCACGAAATATTGGGTGGCAAGTTCCTCTTGGAATTCGTCTGTTGCTCCCGGGTAGGCCAATTGAATGAGACGTCTAACGTCTGCCTCAAACTCTTGCAGGTTTTCACCAGGCTACTAACGTCGGGACTCTACTTGTGCTTGATACAGTTGTCTTCTGTGTTGGTCTCCAAATCGTCTCTCCAGGGCAGCTACAAGTATGTCATATTTCCCCTGTTGACTGTGGGAATGGTCTGTAGTAGTTCCAGGGCATATCCACGACGCGCTACCATTAGTGACGTAGGACGTAGCCATTTCTTCGTTATTCCAACCGTTGGCAACAGCAGCGGCTTCAAATTGTCTTCTGTACATTGTCCAAGATGTTTGACCATCATACGTTGGAGGTTTGAAATTCTGTCCTGTGGCGAATACTCTCCATGTGGGTCCTTGATTTTTTAGTCTGCTGGTAGATTCTCCATTTCTGTACGTTTCCTACTTCTTTGTGTACATTTCCAAATTCTTTTTGTATGTTGTTTACTTCTTTTTCAAATTTTTCATTTTGTCCGTCCAATAGTTTCTGTAATTTCCCTTGCTCGCCTACAATTACATCCAGCATCGATTTCTGAAGTTGATCCTATTCTATTTGTCTTCTATCTTCTTGGTCTTGTAAAATTTTCTGAAGCCGGTCCTGTTCTATTTGCCTTTTATCTTGTCAATCTTGTAGAATTTTCTGAAGCCGGTCCTATTATATTTGCCTTTTATCATCTTAGTCTTGTAAAATTTTCTGAAGCCGGTCCTGTTCTATTTGCCTTTTATCTTCTTAGTCTTGTAAAATTTTCTGAAGCCGGTCCTGTTTTATTTGCCTTTCATCTTCTTGGTCTTGTAAAATTTTCTGGAGCCGGTCCTGTTCTGCTTTGTCTTTTACGTGCATCCTCTTCCCGATCCGCTTGCCGTTTATCTTCTTGATCTTGAAAAAAATTCTTAAACTGGTCCTGTTATGTTGGTCTCTCAGCATTTAGATTTTCTACGAAATCGGCCAACATTTTATTAATTTGCTCCATTTCTGCCGTTTTTGGCTTGTATTGACCATAGGATGTTATAAATCGTTCAGAGAAACCACCAATCAAAACGGTCTCGTTGACTTACTTATACCCTCTTTTCTCCTCGCAGAACACTTCACAAGCCCCGTCCCTTCACAATCCTACTTCTGACACCAAATGTTACGTTTTTCCGTGGGTTCTGACACAAGCACAACTCAGCCGGCTTCTGTATTATTCTCGGTCCGGCCGCACTAGAGCGTGTCACGAACCTTCTCGGTAGGTGATGATTTATACCATACGCAATTCTTTAAATCTTGTTAACACAGTTTTTAATCTTTTTGACTTTTTGATTTTGAAAACCCATTCCGTTACGACTAAGTTACTTTTCTCAGAGGTTTTATATTTCCATTACACAGAGGCAAACTAAAGAGTAAATGTATAATTTTTAAAATTTGGGCAATTTTTTGTTACGATACTCGCCTATGGCTCGTATGGTAACTCTCATGCTCATGTCTTAGTAGCCGTCCTTAAATGCTCATTGCATAATATACTATTTTTGTATAAGTATTTAATCGTATGTGTAATATTGAAAAGGCTCAGGTAATATCTCTATGCATGGTTTGTCTATACTTATTTGGCAGTAACTGTAGGGTAGCCAGTACTGTGATTTTGGAAGTATGTGAAGAAAGGCGAAAGCAATCCTGCCTCTGGAAGTACTAAACTTAGGATGTGATATTGAAAACCCAGAAATAATAGCAAAAAAAATTAAGATGCTATTTAAATTTAGGTTATGAGCTATGTTCATTTGAAATGTGCTTTCTTAAATGAGTTTTTTTCTCAAATATCCCAAAATAATAATGCAGTTTCATATTTATGGTATAAAATTAGTAATTAAATGAAGAGTAAAAGCTGTGTGCATGTACGACACATAGGAACAAACCAGATAGTACAGTCAAAGATACATACTGTGTATCTTTGGTACAGTTAAAGTTATAAACTGTTTAAAATTCGTGTGCAAATTCGGTCTTTCACAGACCAATCCCTGCTTTGTTTTTATACATTTCTTAATTCGTTGTTATAAATAGGTGATAATAAATCAAAAGTAGGAATGATTATAGTAAAAAGAGGTAATTCAGTACAGACTGATATAACGCAATGTAGACGGAAGAATAACTTTGGTCAATCCGTCTACGCATTTGATGAAGTGTCATCGGCTTATTTTCAGTTTATAATATATTTTTGTCAATTTCAGATTGCTAGAAGATACGCTGAATTTAGTGCCGCGATCGTCAGTATTAGCGAAAATTTTCCAAATGAACTTATCACCAAGCTGCTTGCTGAATTGCAAGAAGAAGTTGAAATGTTTATATTCCGAATGGCTGGTGCTTTTACTGAAAGAAAGGATCAACTTATATTTCTTATAAACAATTACGATATGATATTAAGTATAATAATGGAAAGAACTAGAGATAATTGCAAAGAAGCTGAAACGTTTAAATCACGACTAGCGGCAAAAAGTGGAGAGTATGCAGAACAAATTTTATTCCCCCATTTTGGAGAAATGATCCAATATGTAAAAGAGTGTGAACACTACTTTGAACACTCTAAATTGAATGAGTTGAAAGCAATAGAGGCCAAATCGTTAGACATTGTTCTTAATTTCTCAGAGAATTGGAAAAAGTCTCTGGAGGACTTAAATAGAGAAGTATTACTGTCTTTCCCAAATCTCGTCACAGGTGCTAGTTTATTGCAGCTAGCATTAACGCAATTAGTGCAATATTACCATAGGTTCCACAAGTTATTAGCACCAAATATAAGATCTCAGCTAGTCAATATTCATCATATTATGGTGGAAATGAAAAAGTATAAAACTCACTTTTAAAATATCCTTATATTTAGTGCTGAATTTAATCTAAAATTTACTGCTTTATAATATTTATTTATTGTTGAATAATTGAAATAAATTTTGTATATCAATTACAAATTAATACGTATTACCTAATCTGTTCTCATTTTATATGCAAACTGATCATTGTCACTATTTCTTAAACATTTTATTATTCACCTTTGATAGGGAAAACAAGACGACCTCTGGAAGTGTATTTATGGTAAATAGGCTCATTTTCAATTTTTTAAAAATAATTTTATTCAAGAGATCTTGACATATTACAAATGACATGTTCATTTGTAATGAACGCCGATTTCGCCCTTTTACGTACTTACTGTATTTTCGGCCTTTTCTTCAACTTCTGTTCATTTCTGAAACCAGGTTCGCAGTACCAGTGTGTTGACACCTGTCTAGGACTTAATGTTAATCCGGAACTTGCTATCCTAGCCTTAATAGCTTTTAGCTTTCAGACAACGTTTCTTTACATTACTTTTCGAGCCGACGAAGTGAATTTACTTAATTACTTATTTAACTTCCGCGAGGCTCTAGTACTTCGAGACACTATTATACGGTTTGGTCAATACTGTAACCATTTGGACAGAGTAACAGACTTAAAAAATAAATTTGTACTAAAAATTTCCTGAGTCAGTCGGACAGCAAAGCGTTCTAAGACACGTGAAGTTTATTTTCTGACTAACTTTCTCATATTTTTCGACAGGGGGCGTGCTACGAGTGAAGCTGAAGATTGTTTTCAGACTAACTTTTTCCCAGTTAATTTTTCGCTTTTATACCAACTTTTACGACTTGTTTTCTCCTAGAAAAATCTGGATTCTGCACCTGCAGCTATTAAAATGTTATTACTAAGAGCACTTAAAATTTTGCCGGAAATTTTAATATGGCAATTAGCGTTTTAACATGTTTTGTAAATTCCAATCCCGCCGAGTGTTCCAAATTTTAATTATCGTATTAAAATTAGATACATGCTTTTTAAATTCCAACTTAATTACCCTATTAAAAATTAGTACATGCTTTTTAAATTCCAAACTTAAGTACCCTATTAAAATCAGTTCCTACTTGCGTTTTAAATTCCGATCTGGACCAAATTAACGTAATTAAAATTGGAGGAGACGATTTTTGCATTTCGTTTCAATTGGCTTTGTTCTGGGAATATTCTTATAGAAACGCCCCCTGGCCAATGGTTTTCTTTTTTGAACAAAGTTTGGGGGAACCCGTCTTTGAAGCACGCAACCAGTGGTTACCATTCCGTGAAGTTAGTTTTTTCCGTCGCGTCGCGCGGTTTAATGCAGTCGAAAAAAAACAAAAGTATAAGTCAACCGCGATTTAAGTCGGAATCTGAATCTTGCGTAGTTACACGCAATGCAACCCACTTGGATTATATTCCATTAGTAAGTTATTTTATTTTAATAAGGCTTCTGATAGGTGCTTTTGTCGTACACTTTTCTTGGACAAAAATGATTAACTTTTGACGCGATTCTGGCATTACTTCTTGAAAGTTGGATTTCAATTTGATTTTTTTTTCATAAAATAAAATTATTATTTTATTTGAATGTTCTCTCTTGGCGATTTACTTCGAGACTTAATTTGTTTAAATTTTATTTATTGAAGAGCTAGCACAATCCTAATTTATTTTTGAAACAATTAAAAATAATTTTTAAAAACAAACTGTTGAAAAAAAGTTTAACTAAGTCAGGTGCTACCCTTGGCTATCACAAGTTTATATACCAAAAATCAGTATTTTTCCGCGGTCTTAAATCGGTGAAAATAAATAAGAAGGTGCCGCTGGAATATTGTAAAGGCATGACGTCATAAGATATGAAGGTCGCGTTGTGATATATATTTATCTACGACAGTGACAGAAACGTCAGCATTCTTGCGGCGCGGGACGCGGCCTAGCAACAGGACGTGGTCCTATTTTATTTCGTCACATCCCCGATCGAGACGCGCTTCGAATTCTGCATATTTAAACCCTTATATTTCAAGAACCGCTTAACTCAAATTCAAATAATTTATTTCTTCAATTAAAAAGTACAAACAATAATAGAAGAAAAAGTCAGCATAAAAATAAAGGTCAGCATAAAAATAATATAATAAAATGTAAAGTTACAGAAACAACTTAAGATTAACACAGTACAATACATAGCAAGTATATTTTAGAAAAAATCCCGAAGGCTATACATATTTTTTTCCAAGAGAAATTCCTTTAAACGACTCTTAAAAATATTGAGGCTAACAGCATCTCTAATATCTTCACTTAATCGATTCAAAAACTTACACCCTGTAAAATAGGTATATTTTTGGAATTCCGCAGATCGATGATTACTAGGAAGTAAAAGAGATTTTAACCTGGTGTCATAGTTATGGGCAGACCCAGAGATAAATAAATATCTTAAATAAATATCTAAAGAGAGATTGCCGAATGATACGGAAGTTTTTAAGACCGCTTATTCATTGCGCATTCCCGAGGAGTGTTGCGTTTGGTGGCAGTCGTTGAAACTAAAATTTTGAACAGCTTACCCACCTGTGAGTCAGCGTGACATTTGATTTGAATTTGAATCTCGATCAAAAGTGATAAAGTATTAAATTATTTAATTTGTTAACAACGGGTAATACTTTTGTGCCTGTTAATATTTGCTTAAATAGTGTGGTTTATTTTTAAGTAAAGTTGAAACAATATTAAAGCGTAAGTATAATGTCTCTGAAATTCTATAGTTCGCAGTTAATATAGGATAGGCTTACAGAAAATTCATTGATTTTTTCCGCGGGAAACTTTTTGCTTTTTATTGTTCAGAGAGAATGTAGACCAAAATATCTATTGTAACTGGAATATGGCCTTAGAAATAATCGAATACGATATATTTCCGCTACCGCGGTACATTTCTTATGTCTTTGTATTAACCAAATATTTTGAAGACCAAGCAAATAATATTGCATTTCTATACCATACTTAGTTGCCGCTAGAGGATGTTTGTTCCAAATTATACAGTGAGTAGCAAATTTTTTGCAAAATTGGCGTTGTCCAGAATTTATTTTTACTCTCTCGCGCATATAGGGCTATAGAGAAAATATTGTAATCGTCCAAAATATCGAATTTATTTTTTTTGCAAATCTCGACGAATCATGACCCCTAGAGTCCTAAAAACATAAAATTTTGAAAAAAAAAACAGTTTTGTATATCCCCAACACCTAACTTAGAATTACTTTTGCACAATATGATTAGAATAGTGTCTAAATAGATAAATTCCATTAAAATTATTTGGCGCAAATGGTTTATAAATTTAAAAAACAATACATTTATATAAAATATGTTGGAGATTTATTAAATAATTACCTCTAGGTATCTCTAAAATATTTAGTATATCCCAACACCTAACATTGACATAATTTTGTACAAAATTATTAATGTAGGGTCTAAATAAGCAGTTTCAACTGAAATTACTTGGCGCAAAAACCAAACTTACCAAAAGTTACTAATGCATAGTAATACCTATTATGAAAAATGATCGGTAAATTTTTACTTTGCGCACTTTTCGAATTTTGCAATTTTCTTTGTGTGACATGTATTAGATAGTATTAGAAGTATTTTGTGACACTTTACATATTGCGCAAAGCTCTTTTGACGCCAAATATTGAAAAAAAATCACTGGCTGTTTAGTATCCCAATATATTTTAACGCGAAACACTCCTAATTTTACTTTAATTATGAAAATTTACTTGCAATGTTGTCACACTAATATTCTTGATTTTCAAGTAGCTAAATGTCTCAGGTCAGGTGCATATTTCAAAAAGTGGAACTAAAAAAGTACCAAAGTAAAGAGACAAGCGCGTTACGCGCGCTTGTATAGCTTAAGGGATGGGATGGTCACAGACTAAAGAAAATCGGAAAACTCATTCCTCAGATACTTAATAGACCATCTTCGTGAATCACCCTGTATATATCTTTATAATTATAAATCATTTACGCAAAATAATTTTAATCAAAAATATCTATTTAGATAAGTACTAACTTATTCATACGTTACAAAAATTTAGTCAAAATTGGGTGTTGGGGGGGATATAGTAGTAAACAAGTACCAAGAAAATGTGTGTCTATGTGGGTGTCTGTGTGTAAGTCTGTCTGTCACACAACTTATCTCCAAAACCGTTAAGTCGATTTCGACCAAAATCGGTATTTGGAAGTTTCTTGTGAATATATCCAGAACTTTTTTTCAGTTTTTTTCCTCCTCAAAATTAAGGGTAAGTAGTTTATATGAAGAAAAAAAAATTAAAAATTCTCTAACGATTTTATTTAAATTTTTTACATGTTTACCATTTAGTAAGACTAATCACGTAGATACTGCACCATTTTTTCCGGGAAAAATCGGTAAAGGCCACTATACCCTTGGAACAAAAATGGACAAAAATCGATTTTATCGATAACGGCTTTAACGATTTTATTCACTCTGTACTTATTTACCAATTAGTAAGGGAAATAATTATGCATTTGTTTAGTTTTCCTAGGAAAAATAAGATAAAGCCACTTTACTAGTGGAAACATTCACCTTCCAATTTTTCCTAGTTTTGTGGCGGAACTACCTATGTCTCATTTTTTTTAGTTCTGTGGCAGAATCATATGAGCGAGAGAGAAAGTATGTGCGGCCTTGCCGTACCGTCTGTTTAATGTTGTTTTCTTTTTAGTTAAGTGTTAAACAAAGTCTGACCCTGGCCAATTCGTATTCTTACTGATGTTGAAGTCCAAACCCTACTGTCATAAGTTGGATCCACACTGATTGATGCAAAACTCTTAGTCCTTATTTCCTGTTTGGCTTCCAATAGAAATAATGTAGGCGCATACTTTCAGACTAAAGTTGAAGAGATCGATATTCAATGGGAAAATGAACAAAAGTTCGAAATATTCGTATTAAAAGGAATCCTCAACCATCTCTTGAGCCCCATATATTACGTAACTTAATAAGTATAGTATAGCCTAGATTATTTTTCTTATTTCTGGAAATCTTTTTTGCCGTAATCCATGTGTACAGAATAATAATAGGC
>JAEQML010073862.1:0-14727 GCA_016904865.1 Pissodes strobi | reverse complement strand
AAAATTTTATATCTAGGAAACTAATGAATTTAGGCATAAAGTATGATGATGATGAAAAAAAAATTTCAAAATTGACTTGACAATAAAAATAATATATACTCTATTTAAAAAATATAACTATCATTCTCCACAACTTTCTGGGTGAACCTGTACATTTCAATTCATTACCGATATGTAGATTTTTAAAAGCCCTATTACAACTTTTATATAAGACATTTTTTTATGGGAAAAGTGGTTTGATTTAATAAATAACAATCACCATCATGTTTATGCCTTTTATTCGTTTTCGACCCCACAACCTTTTTGTTTTTTAACGATTTTAACGACTGGGCGCACATTGGGCGTGGTGTGGCATTCGGCGGATTGGCGTCCGCCAGATAGGTGTCCACCTGAAATTAATGCGAGCCGTACAGTGCCCACCCGGAAAAGGATGCTGGCGACGCCACTGGTTTCATCGTAACAAAGTTATCAATATCAGTACACTGGATAATGATTATATGGATATGTAAACAACAACTCACTGTCAAATTGATTGTTTATTTATCTGCTTATATTATTCATTAGGGTATTGTTGGCCTTCTACGAGCTAATTGACATAGTTTCAATTATTCTCTTTCATATTACAAATATGAAATATATATTACTGCTACAACTACTACTACTACTGTTACTACTACACGAATATAAAAATATTATAAAAGAAAACCTTAGCGAAGAAAATATAATATAAATCATAAACACCATGACTGACTGCACAAAGCCTTGGAAAAATTAAAAAGAGGTTATCGATTATGTATTCAAGCTAATGGCAGTCACCTCCAGCAACTACGTGAATAGTGAATATTACCAATAAAATTACATTTTCGTATTTTCAAATGTTTAAAGAATTATAATTTTTTTCTGGCCTTACTATAAAAAGTAACCCCAACATATTATATATTTTTGAAATCGGCATAAAATAGGTTTTCTTGCTGTGGTATAATATAAAGGGTATAAAATTTAAAAAAACGATGGCAGCTTTAATATGCCACGCTTTTTAAACACACCCTATAAAGGTACAGTCATTGTAGTACAAGTATTTGAGTTAAGTCCTACAACTTTTGTTTAAAACAATTTCTTTTTAAAATATCACATTAAGAAATTTAGGGGGGATAAGATTTGAAGAGTAGGCAGAAAAAACCATAACCAGAGGTTAAGAAACTCCGGTTAAATTTAACCTCTGGTTAAATCTAAAACTAGTGTCAAACGATAGCTTATGAAATACCAAGATAGAAAAGTGCAAACCATTTTGCTCTATTTTTAGCCGTTTAGATTTTACAGGCTGTCAAACTTGGTAAATGGTCGATTTTCAACTGTCAATATTTCAAAAACAGTAACAGATAGGTATAGGACATTATTTATGAAATATGTCTAGAATTCTCCACAAAATCCAAATATGCAATAATATATAGGGTGTTCCATTTAAAAAAATATAACTTTATTTAATCCCGCATTTATGGGACACCCTGTATACAACAGTGCTATGCTATAAAAAATTTCACTTCATCCCCTTTATTTTTTGTATTGAACGTTTTTTTCTAAAATGTCAGTTGAGAAAGTTAAAGGGGGGGGGGGGGGGGGGGGTTAATTAAACTACTCTTATAACTTTACAGCTAATAGCTCTTTACAATTCAACACTCAATGATTAACCTAATCCTACACGCGCTTTGTCTGGCTATTTATATACAATCTAAAATTTATCGCGATAACTCCGAACGAAGCGAGACCACTATATTATTCTCGGCCAAGGCTCGGGAGAATTCCACAGTTCCTGAATCTTCGCGGCCGGCGGTGACTTAAACCGTAGCCGACCGATAGATCCGGTCGGCTACGCTCAAACGTAGACGCGATAAAGCTAGTTCTATAGGTTAGCACAAAAACATTCGGATGGTTGCTAGCCGTGACAATATTTTTTGTTAATTTTCATGTAATTTTTTATATTTTCAAAATATTCCATTCATAATAATAGAATATAACGAAAAAATGTTTTGTTTATCATCATGCTATTGTCTTCATTACTGTCTGTGCGTGAGTTACATTGTTCTTTCGCATTTAGTTTGGTGCTTTAAGGATTGTATTATAGGAATTATTAACATTTTTGGGACCTTAATTAATTAAATATGAGAATATTATTATAAAAATTATAATTTGTTTTTTATTTATTCTATTATTATTAATTCAATTCCGTTTTGTATCTTAAAGCCGCTCTCCTGGAAATTTATAAAATTGTGAGCTTTATCGTTTTTCCCGTCGACTCTTCATTTATAATGCAACCTATAGTATAAGACGGAAATAATAGTCAGTGACGTCAGTCACTAGTTTGAAAACAGACCAACATGAGCGGCTTAAAGTAATATTTAATATTTAACAATAAATCTGGTATTTAAATGCTCGCAAAATGCCGCTTGTTCTAAATGCGGACACAGCGTTCCGACACAAAACGTGCACCGCTGCCAAATTCATTGTGGCCCGTAATACAAGAGCTTACGCGGAGCATTTGAAGCAGCTGTATTTTAACAGAGGTTCGCGATCGACGGACGCGGAGGTCGCAACGTTGCAACAGTAAACGAGCATGGACCTTGTGAGAGAGCTGTTACATAGTCGCGCTTGCGGGTTTAGGTTATCGTTTTGTTTTAACATTGAAAATGTTTCTATTTTCCTAAATAGGGCCTCAAATCGCGAAAAACTGCATGCTACATTGGCCACACATGACGTCGTACGCGTGAGAGATTGTGTTAGTTTGTTTATTTAAACTTAAATTGATTATAACCTATCAGAATCGGTTCTAATGACTAAATAAATTGGAACTAACTGAGACTAACCCAAAGTTTATTGAACGACTAACCAAAACTAACTAACCGATAGCACCAAAACGGGCTAAATCGTATCGAAATAGATTTAAAATATTGAAGTAAGTTAAAACTAACCCAAATTAACCGAATTTTGGTGACTAACCAAAACTAACCAAAAACGTTAAAATTGCTTATAACGTATAATGACTAAAATAAATTGGAACTAACTGGAAGTAACCAAAAGATGATTGAATCACTATCCAAAAATAACTAAAAGCACCAAAACGGGCTAAAACACATCGAAATAGATTAAAAAGATTGAAGTAAGTTAAAACTTACCCAAATTAACCGAATTTTGGTGACTAACCAAAAGCATTAAAATTGCTTATAACATATCGGAAGGTGATTGAATGTCTAATAAAAACTAACCAAAAGTAACTAAGAGCACCAAAACGGGTAAAACATATCGGAATAGATTAAAAATATTGAAGTAAGTTAAAACTAACCCAAATTAACCGAATTTTGGTGACTAACTAAAACTAACCAAAACATTAAAATTGCTTATAATGTGCATTATAAGATACTTTACACAAAGAGTGCACTATATAAAAATCGGCCTTTCTCATTGGTCGATCCGCATGGCCCTCCGCTCGCTTTGCTCGCTACGGGGGCTCAAGAAAAGGAAACTAACCAGGTGCTAACCCAATCTAACCCAAGACATACCCAAAATCAAGAAAAAAAGCTGTTTAGAAACATAATCTTTAAAAAAACGTAAAAAAAAGCAACGGGGTTCGAACCCGCGTTTTCCAGGTGAGACCCGACGACCTAAACCTCTACACCACAAGAGCTCTCGATAGAAACCGATTGCATCACGCAGACATCCCGTAATACGAGTTGGATCGACCAATAGGAGAGGTCGATTTTTACATAGTGCACTATTTGTGTAAAGGATCTTTAAATGCTTATAATGTACCGGAACCGGTTCAAATGACTAAGATATATTAAAACTAACTGAACTTTACCGAGAGTTGACCGAACGACTAACCAATAGTAACTAAAAGCATCAAAACGGGCAAAAACGCATCGAAATAGATTTAAAATATTGAAGTAAGTTAAAACCAACTTAAATTAACCGAATTTTGGTGACTAACCAAAAACACTAAAATTGGTTATAGTGTAACGGAACTGGTCCAAATGATTAAAATTAACTGAAATTAACCGAAAGTTGATCGAACGACTAACCAAAAGTAACCAAAGGCATCAAAAGGGGCTAAAACATATCGGAACAGAAATATTAAGGTAAGTTAAAACTAACAATTAACCGAATTTTAGCTACTAACTAAAGTTAACCAAAACATTAAAATTGGATATGACGTATCGGATCCGGTTCAAATTACTAAAATCAATTAAAACTAACTAAACTTAACCAAAATATGTTTAACCAAAACTAATCAAGGGTAACCAAAAACACCAAAAAGGGCTAAGACGTATCGGATCAGATTAAGAATAAAATAAGTAGTTAATTATAACGTATCGGAACCGGTTCAAATCACTCAAATAAATTGGAACTTACTGAAAGTAACCGCGCGATAATTGAGTGGATATGCAACCAAAGCTAACCAAAAACACTAAAATTGGTTATAATGTTTTGGAACCGGTTCAAATAACTAAAATAAATTAAAACTAACTGAAATTAGCCGAAAGTTGAGTGAACGACTAACCAAAAGCACCAAAATGGGCTAAAACATATCAGAACAGATTAAAAATATTAAGGTAGATAAGGTGAAACGAACTTGAATTAACCGAATTTTGCCGACTAACTAAAATTAACCATAACGTATCGGAACCGGTTCAAATTACTAAAATAATTTAAAACTAACTAAAGCTGACCGAAAGCTAATTGAATGTCTAACCAAAACTAATCACAAGTAACCAAAAGAACCAGAACGGGCTAAACCGTATCGGAATAGGGTGCAAAAATTTAAGTAAGTTAAAACGAACCAATTTTTTGCGACTAATCAAAACTAACCAAAAAGATTAAATTTGATTATAACGGATCGGAGTCAAACGAAGCCCCGGGTAAAAGCTAAAAGTGTCCTATGTTCTTTACTATACTCTTGAAAATATCTGTACAAAATTTCATGATGATCGGAACAGTTTATGCGTGAAGGTGTAAGAAATAAACAAACACATTCGCATCTATAATATTAGTCAGGATTATTTAATAATACTTACTGGCAGCTTCGGAGTGGATTAATTCACGGCACAAATTCGACACGATAATCTAATGCCACCAGGAATAACATCAACATCTGGGCATCTGAATAATACTTTTGACAGTTCGTTTAATTTTAAATAATAATATGCTTTTTTATCGTCTAAAATCCGTTTAAAAACGATTTTAAATGGCAGAATAGTATAAAAGTCCGAAAATTCGGACTTTTTTAGGACGGTAGCCGTGGCTTCGCATGAATTTGTCGTGGATTTTGAAGCGAAAATTCATTTTAAATTCAACCGTCCATTAAAATTAAGCTGTGCTATGGATCCAAATACACTGCGAATATAATAATTAATAAATAATACTTTTGACTGTTCGTTTAATTTAAAATATGCTTTTTTTAATTGCATGTAATACCGCCCTAGCGGCTAGATTCGGTTTACACATTTTCGTCCCATTTGCCGAGATTTATCCTCATACCGCCGCGTAAGATGTTTACACATCTACAAGTTGGAACTAACGGAAAGTTGTTTGAACGACTAACCAAAAGTGATTAGATATAGCCAAAACGGGCTAAACCGAATCAGAACAGGTTAAAAATATTACAGTAACGTTATAGCTAATTATATATTAATAGATTTTCCTATCTAAAAGTGAAGGGTAATTTTTTCGGTTTTCATGCACATTCTTGATGTGTAAACATCTTACGCGGCGGTATGAGGGTAAATCTCGGCAAATGTGACGGAAAAGTGTAAACCGATTGTGACATTATAAGCCGTCGGATTGAGGAGCAAGCTAATCCAGTACGTCCGTGAAGGAATTTTATACAATTTCGCCATTTAAAAACGGTTTTAAACGGATTTTAGACGATAAAAAAGCATATTTTAAATTAAACGAACCGTCAAAAGTATTACTCAGATGCCCAGACTTTTAAAACAATATTCAGTCATCGTTCTCTTCTATAATTTGCAAAGTTTGGTTTTTTTAATGGACGGTTGAATTTAAAATGAATTTTCGCTTCAAAATCCACGACAAATTCGTCCGAAGCCACAGCTATCGTCCTAAAAAAGTCCGAATTTTCGGATTTCTATACAATTATATCATTTAAAATCGTTTTTAAACGGATTTTAGATGATAAAAAAGCTTATTATTATTTTAAATTAAACGAACTGTCAAAAGTATTATTCAGATGCCCAGATGTTTAAAACAACAACAACGTCATGGCCCTCCTCTAAAATTTGCAAAATTTGATTATTAACTTTCCCAAATCAAAGGATGTCTGCCCAAGATGAGTAGCTGGTAAAAGAATAAGCTTTGTAGATTTTCGTGTCGAATTTATGCAGTGAATTAATCCACAGTAGAGTGCTATAGACGGACTCAATTCTCCGCCTCCACTTTTGTGCCCCCAATCACCCCCCCTCCGGTGTCCTTAAGATAGACCCCGCCCACTTGGTCTTGGGTGTATTCGACCTTGAATGACATTGTCTTAATTTCACTTTGAATGCCCTTGACATTTGACCTTGAATGTCCATGAGTTTTTTGTTGAAGATCGCGCATATGACCTTGGGATTTCTCCAAGCGTGTATGACCTTGAACGTCCATTGGGACTGTTTTGTGGTGTCTTTTACCTTGAATGACATTGAGGTAATTTGATCTTGATTGCCCTTGAGTTTTTGATGTGTAAACATTTTACATGGCGGTATGAGGGTAAATCTCGGCAAATGGGACGGAATTGTGTAAACAGATTCTAGCCTCTAGGGCAGTATTATATACAATTTTGCCATTTAAAATCGTTTTAAACGAATTTTAGACGATAAAAAAGCATATTTAAAATTAAAGGAACCGTCAAAAGTAGTATTTTTATTATATTATATTCGCAGTGTATTTGGATCCATAGCACAGCTTATTTTTAATGGACGGTTGAATTTAAATTGAATTATCGCTTCCAAATCCACGACAAATTCGTCCGAAGCCACGGCTATCGTCTTAAAAAAGTCCGAATTTTCGGATTTTTATAAAATTTTGCCATTTAAAATCGTTTTAAAATGGATTTTAGACAAAAAAAGCATATTATTATTTTAAATTAAACGAACTGTCAAAAGTATTATTCAGATGCCCAGACGTTTAAAACAGTTTTGAGTCATAGCCCTCTTCTAAAATTTGAAAAAGTTGGTTATTGACTGTCCCAAATCAAAGGATGTCGGCCCAAGATTATAAGGTAAATAAGATGTGTCCATATGTTGATGTTATTCCTGGTGGCATTAGATTTTCGTGTCGAATTTGTGCAGTGAATTAATCCGCTCCGGAGCTGCCAGTGCGTATTATTAAAGAATCCTAACTAATATTATAAATGCGAATGTGTTTGTTTTTATTCTATGAACAAGCTAAAATCACAGCTTATTCAATAACCAGCTACTCATCTTGCGGCGGCATCCTTTGATTTGGGAAGTCAAATGAAAATTTTAGAAGAGAGCCTTGACTTAATATTTTTCTAAACGTCTGGGCATCTGAATAATACTTTTGACAGTTTGTTTAATTTAAAATACGATGTTTTATCGTCTAAAATTCGTTTGAAAACGATTTTGAATGGCAAAATTGTATAAAAATCCGAAATTTCCGGTCCTTTTAGGGTAATAGCCGAAGCTTCGGACGAATTTGTTGTGGATTTTGAAGCGAATATTCATTTTAAATTCAGTTCGCTTCGTGTCATTACATTGCCTGAAAGATCACGAGACCGTGGAACTGAACCGCTCAGGGCACTGTCAGGTATGCGCAGTGCCCGACACTCCAACTTTCCGATTTCGATAGAGATGAGTAGCTGGTTATTGAATAAGCTGTGCTAAAATGTACAGGTAATGGCCATAGCACATTGAAAATACCAGTTCTCGTCCGATCACTGAAGTTAAGCAACATCGCGCGTGTTTAGTACTTAGATGGGTGACCGGTTGGGAACATAACTTGTATTTTTTTTACAACCGATGTCGTTATAGGATATGTTTACACATCAGTCTTGAGTACTAGCAGACTCGCTCTTTTTTTTTTGTTTTAATTATGATAATGTCTAATATTATTGCTAAAAATGCAATTCTTTAATTATATACCTATATTATAAACACTCGTGTGTTTGTATTTTTACTTTTTTAAACTCTGTTTTTGGAAACTATATGAATTTCAACGCAAATCACATTTTTGCGTTTTTATTCATCATTTTCAATGTCCCCCCGGTTGTATCATTGCGAAGGACTGTGAATTTTTGTATTGTTAATTCAAAATATTAATTTGTAAAATGGAACAAGGCGAAGCTTCGACAAGTCTTGCCCCCCCCCTGCAAAAAAAGTAAAAAGACATTTAACTGTGGGCGAACATGCATTGGTAAAAACCTTGTATGCTTGTTTGTTAAACGAAGTATTGATAACGTTACAGCTGATAATTGGCAGAAGTGTATCGAACATGTCATAAAACAAAAAATGTGGGATTTGGATACTACGGTCGAAGTTATAGTTGAACCTCTTATTATCAATGTTGGTTCCGAAAGTAGTGATAGTAATGATTCTGCGTCAAATTCTGATCAAACCTACGATAACTAGTAGTAAACTTAAAATTTTAATGATTTTTGATGTAAACTTTTGATGCAACTTTCAATATGGTATTTTATGATAAGAAAAACCCTTTATCATCCATGACTCTTTTTTTCCTAGCCTTAATGAATACATAGTACTATTTGTTTGTAGTACAATTTTGTTGCTTATTACTAGACTTAGGAATTATTTCGAATATACGTTTTTTGCATATTTTGGACTAAAATCATGTATATTTATGTACATCAACTTTATTTCTTAAGTGGATATTTGCCTAAGTCTACTTATTACTATTCCATTATATAGTTATTATAACATATTAATTTACAAAGCAATTGTATCCGCCACTGGAATTTCCTTCTCTCTTCCCTTACCCCTCGTGGCGCGCCTTAAAACTAAAAATGAGTCACTGACTATTATTTCCGTCTTGAACTATAGTTGATCATGATAACTTATGAAATGGAAGTATCTCTATCGTTTTTTAAATTAGAAGAAAATGTTCCAAACAAAAGTTGTTAGATTTCATGTGCTTTTACGCATGTTTTTATTTTAATGCATACATGGTGTTTCAAAAAGCAAGGTGCATGCTAACTTTGTTCTTTTTTTAATGTAATATACCACATTTTTAATAATTTAGAATTTTCTATTAAATTCTGAATATTTTTTGTATAATATATCATATATCAAAACTTCAATACCATGATTTTTTCGATATAGTTGCTTTTCGATCCCTGCTGCTACCTGGAGATAAAGGCACAGATTATACAAAACAGATGCGAAAGAGCGGCAAATCAGTGATTCAAAGTGGATTTCGCGAACTTACGCTGCTGCTTAAGTGCGCATTTATATGACTGCTTTTTGTCCTCAGTATTAAATGTTTCGATGAATTTCCAGGATGTTATTTTGTCACTAATTGTCTATAAGATTTTTTTTTTCGCTTTTTCCAAATAAAAAGAGTAAAAATGATAAGTTAATGTAAAATCACTTAAATTAAATTATGGATTATCTAGAGTAACCCGTGGAAGATTATATAATTGCATACATTTAGATCCCATATCTGTAGCAAGACTCTGCATATGTAATCCCACGTCGGACAATTTTTTAACAATTAAATTTAAAGTGCAACGTATATAACAGGCCTTAAATTACGTATTAATAAAAAAGTTCGCTATTGGTTGTTTCCAATTTGTATACAGGCCCCTAGCCATGACAACTGTCATATGTTGTGCAATAACACATTACTTTGTTTTATTACCTATGTTCTTAAATCCGATAAATACATCTCCGGTTGAATGAAAATATACATTTGATTTTAATGATGCTTCATCTAAATATATGAGACAATATCTATCTAGCTCTGACATAGTTTTTGTTTAAATACTTAAGGATTTGAAAATGTGGTTATTATCTAATCCAGGTTTGCAGATAACATTTTGAGTCGTTAATTCCAAAGTACGTTTCTTCGGCAAATCAATAATTTTTCTTAAATCTGTACGCTTTTGATCCTAGGAAATAGAGGGTTAAGGCGAAGTTTTTATATTCTCAAGAATGTCTTCTCGCTTTTCTTAACAAAGCTTGAATCTTAATATTTTATCGCAGTAATTCTTAAAACATTCAGCTCATGTTTTGCGAATTTTATTTTTTCCGATTGCTTTTGATTAAATACAATACTTCGTTTCAGCGACTTAATTTGATACTTTCAATTTGCTTTTGCTATGCTAAGGGACTATTGTTACTTTTCCTTGTTGAGGTTAAATCGTCCGAATCAATTTTAACGGCTCGTCGCTGGAAAATAAATGGCGACATGTTTCTTCATCTTATATTAAATGTATTATCTTACAAAAATAACAATAAATAAAAGTCAACAATATTTAAAAAGGTTTTTCTTTAATAAAAAAACAATTATGTGCCTAAGAGATATTAGGAATTGAGTTTTCTTTTTCTTAAGCTTTTTTTCTCAACTTTTGCCGCCGGTTTCGACACTATTTTTTCTTCCTTTTTTTCAACTTTTTTTTCGCCGAAAACCACGTTTCTCTAACTTTTAAATATTTTTTTCTTTATCGTTTTATAATAGTTTTATTCACTTTCCGAGCAATTTTTCCATTTTTTTTTATTAATTTTTTTTTTGTTTTATTTTATAATACTTTTATTAATTTTACCAACATTTTTTTACTTTTTTTTCAATTTTTCCCCATTTTTGCCATTCCCGACCTCGTAGTTTGAACTCCTTTGCTTTTTTTCCCAAAAACCGCGTTTCTCTAACTTTTTTTCTCTTTAGTATGTGTGAAATACAACACGCTTTCATTTGACATATTTTTGATATACTGTGTAATCATTTCAATAACATTAAATTATTAATTTCTATATACTTGTGAATAATTTTTTAGGAGTTCCTCAATAACATTATCCAACGACCGTGTTTCATTTTGATACAGAGACACGCACTTTTTCTCGAAAAGACTTTGGCATATTTTATAATATGCAATATTTCTTTACTTTAGCCCAGATCTCGGACCTAAACATAGAAAAATTAATTATTATTTTCGACTTTAATGGAATTACCCAATAAATGTGATCATTACATATAATACAAATGAGCAAGGCTCTTAAAAGTTACGAAGAATAAATCAATACAACATGACTTTAAGAAAGTAATACATTTTGAAATTGTTATGAGTTAACTGTGCCACAGTTTATACCGTAACCGTATCAGTTATACAACTCTGAGCCGGCACCTTTGATGTTAGTGAAGCCAAATTCTATTTTTTCATGCGATTCTCATATTTCGCGCATGCGCATTCCTTTTCATTCAACATACTTGTCCTGTCGCCGCGCAAAAAATCAATAATAGGGATCTCATCTGAATACAAGCACAATACAAGCCTGTTGCGTGCCTCGTTTTACGGTTAATTCTCGCCAACACTATCACTATCTCTTTCTCCTTACAGGCGGTATCTTATTGAAAAGAGACACACATATATGCCGAACTGATGTTTTATTTTTAAAGGCAGCTTTCACTCAATGAGCGCAGGCGCAAAATATGAACTCCCACACGTGGAGAGTTGCTTAACTGATTCGGTTACGGTATAAACTGTCACTGTGCCTTTGTGGGGCAATGCAGGTAAACACATTTACGGCAGGCACGCTTTAAAATATAGGCACGCGTACTATAGTTGATCGGCCGTGCTGCCAATAGCACAACCAACTTGCAAGCAAACTTTGCTTATGACAAATGTTGTTTTCTAATCTCCAAGAAGGACATTTCCCAGCGTTTTGTTTGTTATGAACCAGTTCAGAGAACTTTAATTCAATACGATACCACGATTTTAAAATTAGGATAGTTCAACAATTATACCACAACAAAAAAGAGGAAGGCATGAATTTATTTAAATTATATGAGGAAGTTTTAATCAAGGTCCAAATTTTATTTTATGGATCGATGAGGCGGTATTTATAGCGGGAGAAACTGTCATATTTAGTCGGATGAAAATACACGAGCTGTGAGCCAATTGTTTTTCAAGAACGTTACAAATGCAAATTTGGGTCGGCATTTTGTGGCGTAAGGTCTGGTTTTTATTATTTCATTATTGAGTTAAGATAACTGGAACTTTTGGAAAATGAGATTGAAAATTTTATCGATGAACTACCGCTAACCCAAGCTCGGCAAAACATAATTTCTTATATTCTGGCAGTAAGAGACTTTCTTCATAATAATTATCAAGCCTGGATGGGTAAGTATGGAGCAATCAACTGGCCCGCGAACTCTCCAGACCTAACGCCCATTGATACCTCTCTTTGTGGTTATTTGAAAAATACAGCAACTTAACAATATTGAAGACATTCAGCGAAAAATTGTCAAAAATAAGACATTTTGATGAAAGTGGGAACGAAGTACACATGCACTGGAACGCTAAAAGAGTATTTACTAAAAACGTGATGAGGATAATGAGGAACATGCAGAGCATTAGTTTAGGCTAAAAATTATTTGTTTTATTTACATTCATGTTTATGGTTGATTATAAGTTTTAATTAGCTAGTGAGGTATATCCAAATTTCAAGTTGGCATGTATCTTACTTTTTTGAAATACCATGTATAGATTAAAACAAAAGCATGCGTAATAGCAGATGAAATCAAACAACTTTTGCTCGAAATATTTTTTTGTAATTTAAAAAATACTAGAGGTATTTCCATTTAAAAATTTATCTGTATATAGCAGCTCTTTATTTCTATCTGTTGGCCTATACATTTAGGGATACCCTGGTACTTATACAATAATCTAAAAAGGCAAAGGGTCTTGTGAATTTTTTTATGTAGCCTTATTAGCCTTACTCTCTGAACTCAGCAAATAAATATGCCAATATGCTGCTACACGCATATAATAATGATAAACGAATTCTAAGACTTTATTTCGAGAAACGAGATATGTTTGTCTTGGGCCGGAGCTATAGAAATCTCAAGAATGTCTTAGAGATATTCATATTCAAGTAGAAATGTCAGCCCATCTTGGCCATAGAAATCAACTAACAATTGGAGCAGAGGCCAGTTCGTCGAAGCTAATAACGAAATATCGGTGGATTGCTGAGTCTCGAAATGGATCTATTAAAATGATTTTTAAAATATTTTGGAATCAAATATTAAATGCACATATATATACAGGGTTAGTAAAAAGAACCGGAACCCTTAAATATATTCAAAATCATTAAAGCTACATTTACAAAATTCGGTACCTGTGGGTTTCCGGGCGTGCGTAATTGAACCATGATATCGGCACTGTGCCAGATATCCCAGTTTTGTGCTACACGGAGTCATTTTGTTATCTTAAATGGAACGCCCCACTTATTTTTATTGCAATAAATTGAGCGTATAACATTTAGTAAGATCCCAAATTTTCAAAATTTTATCTTTTCTAATTGCTGAGATGTGACAACAACGCATTATTAGTAAAAACTACCGGAACGCTTAAATATCTTCAAAATCGCTCAAGCTGCATTTACAAAACTCGGTACCTGGGGGTTTCCGGTCATGTAGAATTGAACCATGATATCGGCACTGTTGCCAAATTTCCCCGTTTTGGGCTACACGGAGTCATTTTGTTATTTTAAATGGAACGCCCTATTTGTTTCATTTGTTTTTATTGCAATAAATTGGGCGTATCAAATTTAGTAAAACAACAAATTTTCAAAATTGTATCTCTTTTAATTGCTGAGATGTGACAACAAAGCATTTTTAGTAAAAAGTACGGGAACGCTTGAATATCTTCAAAATCGCTTAAGCTGCATTTACAAAATTCGGTACCTGGGGGTTTCCGGGCATGCTGAATTGAACCATGATATTGACACTGTTGCCAGATTTCCCAGTTTTGCGGTACACGTAGTCAAAAATGTGATGTTGTCATATCTCAACACATAATAGATAAAATTTTGAAAATTTAGAATCTTACTAAATTTAGCGCACTCAATTTGTTGCAATAAAAACAAAGGGGCGTTCCATTTAAGCGTACTTTTTACTCAAAATGCGTTGTTGTCACATCTCAGCCATTAAAAGATACAATTTTGAAAATTTGGTGTTTTACTCAATTTGATACGCCCAATTTATTGCAATAAAACAAATGGGGCGTTCCATTTAAGATAACAAAATGACTCCGTGTAGCGCAAAACTGGAAAATCTGCCAACAGTGCCGATATCATGGTGCAATTCTGCATGCCCGGAAACCCCCAGGTACCGAATTTTGTAAATGCAGCTTTTGCGATTTTGAAAATATTTAACCGTTCCGGTACTTTTTACTTTTACAAAAAATGCGTTGTCACATCTCAGCAAATAGAAGAGATAAAATTTTAAAAATTTGGGATCTTACTAAATTTGATCCGCCCAATTTATTGCAATAAAAATAAGTGGGGCGTTCCATTTAAGATAACAAAATTACTCCATGTAGCGCAAAACTGGGAAATTTGGCAGCAGTGCCAATGTCATGGTTCAATTTTGCACGCCCGGAAACCCCCAGGTACCGAATTTTGTAAATGTAGCTTTAACGATTTTGAAGATATTTAAGCGTTCCGGTTTTTTTACTAACCCTGTATATATATATATATATATATATAT
>JAEQML010073861.1:0-14728 GCA_016904865.1 Pissodes strobi | reverse complement strand
CCTTTCATACTTTGGAATTAAATTTGGTGAAGTAACTTGAAAATGTGACAACACAGGCATTGGGAACAATGTAAGGAAGCCCAGTGCGGTACGAATATCAGAGTAGCAATATGTGCTAAAAGCTGTATCATTGGGGTGTTTTCCTAAAAGTAAAATGAAACAACCTTCCCTTTTAAATATCAAACTAGATCTATTTTATCTATTAAAAACATGCATGTAATTAAAAATGCTTATTAAGCAAAACAATCTAACTTATTGTAAATAACCTAGTTTAATAAGCTTACGTCTATAATTGATTATTTTAAATATGTATACTTACTATAATACAGAGTGTTTTTATTTTGTCTTACACTATATAAATCATGAAAATAATCAGTAGGTTATCTCTAAAATATATTTATAGTTTAACTAAAGCTTTAAAAACTATGCTTTAGATAGAAGTTTGATTAAAGTGGTCAAATGAGAGAGTAATCTAATGGAAAAAAATTTAATTTACAAATTTGTTAGATTAGAGATAACATTTATGTTTAATTAGAGGTATTAAAACCACTAGAAGATAACATAATTTAATGGTATTTCGCCATTACAGATTATTTTAAGAGAAAATATTAGTTTTTCTTTAGGAACATTAAATTCATGAATACATTCTTTAAATACTGTTAAATATTTATCTCAATTATTCAAGGTGTTCTGACGAGGGTTTTATAGGACTGTTTAACCTCTATTCCATGTGACCTTCACAGTCTGGCAGATAAAAATCCTTCAACGATACTAATTCATCAAAATTACAAACAAGCAAACAAAGATAAGATAAACAAGAACCTATTTATCAGGCCTTGGCTCAAAATCCCATCAAGATGGTCTGAAAAATTCCATATTACGAGCTATCGACTGGTTCTACCGAATGACAGTAGAAAAGTGACATGGCCAGTGTTCTATGCACCCCGACCAAAATGTCCCTTCAAAAAAAACTTCAAAAGCATACTAAACTCATTAGTACATTTGCGCATTTAAATACGTATTTCGAGACCAAACAAGAAAAGAAGCAATAGATGATTTTAAACAAACCGACTACCATCTATGCGAATCATAATAATCAAGTACAATTAATTAAATTAATAATTTTTAACAATTACTCTAGTACAATTAGGTCAGTGAAATAGTACAACCTTATTATGGACAACGCGGCCTTACTACAGCTTCCGCGCATCCCATGAATCACTGTTACGTGTTGAAAACACTAAGGAGGTACCAAGCCAAAAATTTACTGCATTCCAACCGCTAGAATAGATGGCGCACATGATGTCGAAACTCGATCAAATATTATTCGAGAGCTATCTGGCAACGAAAGTACATATTAAATGTGCGAGATATTAACCAAATTTAAGTTAATTTTAAATATACGAAATTTAAAATGTTACAACTGTGTAGCTTTTATGTAATATCTGGAACCTATTTTCCAACATAGATTATGGCAGAAAGAAACTTCAGATTTTTAAATCCCACACATCGATATAATCCATGTATATTGCATTAGATTTCCCTAGGTAACGGAGTACGGATTTAGTACTTCAAAGCCGATCAGCGCCGATGAAAAGAACGGCGAAATCAGATGAGAAATATAAAAAGGCATATTAAAAAGTGCATTTTCATGTTATTATTAATCAGTTTGCTATTTTTGTAAACGAAAACTCCTTTAATGCTCGTCGAACTTTAATATTCTTGATACAGACAAATTAAATATCTAATTATTATATCTGGAACGGTAACTTCAACAACTATTTCCATCTTCTAATTATTACCAATTACAGCAAAGCATTTAAACCTTGTAGTATAACGCACTCGGGTCGATTCATTGTAGTTGAATCAGATAAGTAAAATTGTGCCCTGTCTTTATTTTGCCAATGATCGTCAAAATAGATTAAAAAGAAAACCAAGCCCTACGTTGCGTTATTATTATATCGTACACAATTTTTAATTATTCGGATTGGGCTTCGACTAAACACAATTAGGGAGATTTGAGGGAAGGGTGCGTCATGTAAATTAAACCACAGATTCCTAATAAGCCTAATTTATTAAAGAAAAACGTGCCATACTCCGCCTGGACTTCACGAGGGAAAAGAGCATGGCAGAGAAAACCTCGATCACAATTCCTAAACCGAGTTATGCTGTACAACTTTTATTAGGATAACAATTAATTAAATTACTGTCCCACGCACCATAATTTGTCGTTCCACACTTGTGACAATACTACACTACATTCAAAACTGAAGAGTTTAGTATTAGTTAGCCAGACGTCGCCAGCAGGTACTGAGGTCCCATACGGGAGGCTACTCAGCTATAGTTGCAAATTGAGCCAATATCTCTAGTAAGACCTGCAGGCCGATTAATATATACTTTCTTCGTCATCGCTTAGCGATTGATTAAATTATGTAAACACTTTTGTGATGGATTAGTATTTCTCTTGTAGGCGGTAAGATTATAGAAGATTACGGAAAAATGTTTCAAATAGCTCGTACCTTTACTGTTGCTTATTACTAATAGTCATTTCGATATAATATATTTCAATTCCGAATATATGGTTATATTCTGTGTAATTGTGCACAGGCTACAGATCTTTTATCATTTCGGCTGCTTATAAGCAATTGGCCTGAAGTCAAAAATCAAGGTTACAAATTAATGTTAATTTAAATTTCACATACAAAAGCAAATCATTAAAAATATAACATTTGTTAAAAGAACGACTTAGGGTGCTTGGCTCGCATGCTCATGATTTATAGCTAGGATATGCGCTCAGTCAGGGGAGGAAAATGTTAGTGGATTCATCAAGTCCCGTACTTACATTACAATCACACTCATACTAACACTAAAATTCCAGCACAAAAATACAGCAAACATTACATTTTTGTTTTCATTTAAAGCAGTGTTATTCACAGAATAAACGATTTCATTAAATATATACACATGTTATGCCATCAAATATGAGTTATTATCAATGAGAATAAGATAAATATACTTGTGCAAATTATGTTAATAACAATATCAAAATATATACACATATTGTGCCATGAAAATATGAATTATCAATTAGTATAAATATATATAATGGTCCACATTGGGTTAATAACAATATTATAAGTTTCATTTTACCGACTTGTAATGACATATTGCAACACAGAAGCAAAACAATTCACCAAAATAAACCGTACACTCCGCTGGTTCTGACTCTCTATTCTCCGTTATCGAGCAATACCCTTCGGATATCCTCCAAAAAACCACGCAAAAACTCGACTTCAATTCATGACTTGATTTATCTTTTACATGTATAAAGGGTGTCAAAAATGAATGTATCAAGTCTAATGAAATAGTATTTTAAAGAGGTGGGTTATCTCAACCTTAAAAATGGTTTTCAAGTGTATCATTTTTGACCGGACCTGTCAGACAATTTTCCTGATTTATCAGGAAGAACTGTCAGAAAAAATAACTTTATGCAATTATAGCTAAATACATATAATGGTAGAATATGAGCAAGGCCAACGGTGAAGAATAGGAAGGAAGAATGTGCCAAAACTGCTCCAGGCAAAGTTTTTCAAGAATTCAGTATTATTTTTGATCCATTAAATTATTAAAATTAAATCCTCTTGATATGCTGGGAAAGCTAAAACCAGAAGTTTTTGAGACTATGGAGATTAAAGAAAATCAAGTTGAGTTGTATTCGAAATGGAAGAATATTACAGATTATTATCGTTACAGAAGAACAATTCAATGGTTCGACGGCGAAGCTTCCAGTTAATACACTGCTTAGAGTTTGAGAAGTTGGAATCGAAGCAGGCAAAATCTATTTTGTTCTCATAACATTTTTCTAAAAGTAGGTGCAAAATAATTGAATTTATTCTTGAAGTAAAACTTCCTTAGCGAGCGTAAAGTCAGAAGTGAACCGCCCCTTTAATTATTAAGCATGTTTCAGTATAGCTAGAGTAAAATGAGGATTCTGGACGAAAACTGGACAGTGTATCCCCCCACATTCGGCTAGGAGAGAGAGGAGAAGAAAAGTCTAAAACAGTTCGGGATGACGGGAAGAGATACGGAGTCGAAATTTGTAGGGTAGGTGTTCCTCATTGGGCGGCTACCTTTGACCATATGAAGGGACAGTGGCTAAAATAATTTCAGGGGTGATTTTGGGGGAAAACCCGTTTTTTGCTGATATCTCTGCAACGGAGCCTCGGATCAGAAATCTGTCTAGCGATGACCTAAGTAGGGGTCATCAATGGGGGAGAATTATCCCCCCACCCCATAAACCTCACCGGATATCCCAAAAATGTTCGAAAAAATAGAAAAAATTCAAAAAAAAAACTTTAGGAATTTTTGGACAGTTAATAAAAGTATTATAAAACAAAACAAGAAAAAACAATAATAAAAATATAGAAACAAGTTAGAAAAAGCGGTTTTTGGCGAAAAAAGGCGAACGAGTTCAGCTACGAAGTAGGAGATGGCAAAAATAGGAAGAAAAAAATTGCTCTATGAAAAAAAAATTACAAAAATGAGAAAAAATTTAAAATACTTTAAAAATGTTCGCAAAGTTAATAAAAGTACTACAAAACAAAATAAGAAAAAAAAACAAAATATTGTTCGGAAAGTTAATAAAAGTATTATAAAATATGAAAATAAAAATTAATAAAAAAAAAAAGAAAAAATGTTCGGAAAGTTATACACCGAAATAAAGAAAAAAAATACACATAACAAAAGTAAGAGAAACGCGGTTTTCGGCGAAAAACTACTTAAAAAAAAACAATGGTCGAAACCGGTGCAAAAGTTGAGAAAAAGAAAGCTTGAAAAATAATGGCTTAAAAAATAAAAACTGAATTTCTAATATATATTTAAGAAGTTTCACTTCAGTTGTGTGCTTATAAAGGTGGGACACATATTTTTATTGTTGTAGGAAGAATAAAATACAACCCACTCTTCTTTACAACACTTCAGCAAGGTGAAAAATGATAAGTGATAATAAATGTCAGTAAGTCAGTTTGATTTTTGCTACACATGCCATTTCAAAATTCTTATTGTCCAAGTGCGCATCAAAAATAACGACCAAACGACTGTCTTGAAGTGTTAAGCTATCGTGGAATAGCCCATATGGCTCTGAGTGGTTTAAAAACTTCCCCGTTGGTGTAAACACAAAAAAAGTCTCAATGCGATCAAATGCGGTATCAAACCTGGCTACAAAAGATGTAGTAGAACAACGACTAGCAAAAGTCATGGGACATAGTGGAACCAGCTCCGTTAAACCCTATTTGCAGGTCAGTGGTAATTCAAAAATTATTAATTCGCCATGAAACGAGGGCACTGATCCTGGATCGACCTCAATCGATAATGAGGAAAACTATCTAATTTCTTCCGGAATCCCAAATAGAACAATGAATATATCTCTCCAATTCCAGATATCAAAAATAAATTATAACATTTCAAATAATACCCCTTGATTTGCAATAGTTGCAACTTTTATATAACTAGTAATATAAAGCCGTGCCATAATGTTGCTTTTTACTCAGGAAATAATTCGTGCCAATTTGTCTGGAGAATTTACAAAACACCCGTAGCAAAACAGTTCGTTTAACAAATAGCATTTATGCAGTTCGATTCGGATCTATTAATATTGAGTTTAATACTTTTACTGACATGAAATTTAAAAAGAACATGCGAAATGAAAGGAGAAAGCAATTGAAGATAAACCCCCTAGAATAAATCACTTAGTACTAAAATATGGCACAAAACTATGATTTTTTACCGTTAAGGAAAACTCCAAGATATGCCCGTGGCAACCTTCGAATTTGGAAACCACGTGCCAACTGACCACCCACTTCTGTTCTTTCCGTTTTCGGATCCAGGGGCAATAAAACGTCTAATCTCTTATTATGCAATCCTGCCTGCATAATTTGAGTTATGCTTAGCGTGCGCTACATACAGCAACTACACAAATAATTAGATAACTGCGAAATGTACTATGTTAAACACTCATAGGGAGAGTTCATGGTGGCCTAAGCAATCTGACCTTTCGGTCGATAGTGGGCCAGTTATCTAGCTCTATCGTTTCCAGGATCATACTGGATCGGTCCTCTAAGCTCTTCCTTCGGGTGTATCCTTTCTTGTTCTCCACTACTGACCCGTCAGTCAGCTATAGCCCGATTAAGTCTTAAATCTTCGCCAGTTTAGTTCTCAGTCTCATCGGCCCTGCCTACTTATAAAAGGAAACAGTTTATTTGCCGTTCTTATTAGTTTTCCATGTTACCACGTAGTTCATGGTGATGCCCAGGTAGGTGACCTCTCAAGACAAGGAAATTATTAACCGTTTTTTTGGAGTATGTTGACATTGCTCTTCTGGGAGCTGATCTTAATCCTTCAAGTAGTGCACTAGTCTAGTCTCATCAGGGCCGTTAATATACAGAGCAAACATAGTTTTCGTTGTCTCGGGAATATCATGGGTATACACAGTGTATAACCGTGCTTCCAGCGCCAATTCTTGTGGTATGCCCGCTATCAGGCTTCTAGGTGCAGAGGCCTGGCTCCCTATCCTGGCGCTGAATGTTCTGCCTGTTCTGCATTAGTCTGGCAATTATCTCCGAATAACCGATGGAGCACATCATGTGCATCATTCTGTCGTGTCAGGTCCCGCTAAAATCTTCGAGTACTGCTTACTCTGGAATCCATTGGTGACAATTCCGACTATCATATAAACCTGCACTTCTACGAAGTGTTGACTGACACCTGAAGCCAAACTGCTTTATGGGAATCAGTTCTAAATGTGTTTTGGTCTCTATTTTCTTTCCAAGAATTTTGCGCTTTGCTAAGTGCAAGAAGGAACCCTATTTCTGTAGTTTTAAAGGAACTTTTTTTTTATTCTTCACAATCAGCTTGTTTTCATCTGTTAGGTCAGTGCTTAGTCCCTATGAAGCCGTTAATCATGCTGACTAGCGCCTGCTACTGCTTTCATCGGAAGCTTTTTAATAATGAGGTTGGTTATGCCGTCTCTGCCAGGGAATTCCCTAATCTTAAGTCCCTTAGCCTTAGTTTGTGTCTCCGGGGGAGAGATCAGATCTTCAATTATGTGTGTACCAGGTTTGGGTTAGTTGTCCACAAGCCTTCCTTGCTCTCATCAAGTTGCTCTTTTCTTTCCATAGTTGAAGAAAGGCCTGCTGGCTTACAAGTGAAAAAGTTGGGAAATATAGAACTCAGTATACAAAAAAATAACATAAAGAGAAGGTAAACCTTACAGTTTATCCAAGTAGCTGACTAAAAACATAGCTAACATGGATATAAATCCAGTAAGGAGAAACTATGTAAATATTTCAAGATTTTTATTAGCTCTTATAATAACCTGGAAATTGGCAAGTGGTATTACAACATTTCGGTCGGGAAAAACATGTTCGCTCACTGGACTTCAATAGAGGCAAAAAGTCAGGTTTGTCAACTGAAAAAGTTAAAATAGCCATTGATTCCCTTCGTGGAACAGCTGTTTGGAAATTAGGCCAGCAAGGGTTTATATAAAATAAATGAAGAGTGAAGGCTGTGTGCATGTACGGAACATAGTAATGAAACAATATTTTGTATATCCAAAGGGACTTCTATAAAGAGCGTAACAGAGCGCTTTCGGCCGTAGCCATCATCAGTGTTACCTGAAAGTAAGTAAAGGAACCCCCTCTCAGTGGAGAGTCAAAGAATGTTGTAGAGTTGAGGCAATGGTTATTTTTGGTAAAAAATTATGAGATGAACACTGTTACGTTCGATTATAAATTTGTAGGAATTTTTTGGAATTTTTTATTATGAAAAGGGGTTAACTAAAAATATTAATTAAGAATGATGATTTTTTCATTTACTTTTGTGCGTAAAAGAGAAGAAATATGATTGACCTCTTTTACTTACTTGTTAGTGGAAAAAAGACATATACATGGAAGCAAACAAACAACACAAATCGACAATGGTCACAATTAAATTTCACACATTGTACGTCACATTTTTGAGAAAATGGTTCACATAATTTAGATTAAAATCATTAACTGAACAAATTAAAATATAAGCATGGTACCAAGACGTACGCTTTTGGATGACACATCAAATGTGTCGCTATTGACAGTCTTGACAAGCAGACTGATGACGCTTATACGCTAAAAAAACGCGGTAATTTTGAATTTTAAGAGTTTTGAGGAGTCAAATATTAAGTTGAGAGAAAAAATTAAATAAAGTTACTGTAATGGTCTAAAGTTAACCTAAAGTACAAAAAAGTTGCTACTATGCTAGATAAGAATAACCAAATGCCATAATATGTATTGAGTGCCCAATCTGCAAATGAATACTTGAAAATTCAGTTGACGGCTAAAGTGGTGACTTGAAAGTTGTTTTGGAAGGAAAGTACTGAACAAAGTGAAAATAGAGGACTAACTTAGAGATGAGGTTAGCCTAAGCTAACTCAATTCGACGGATAGAAAAGGTAAAAGAAGTGAGATGACATTAGCCTGAGCTAACTCAACTCATAGAGGACTAACTTAAGGGATGAAATTAGCCTAAGCTAACTCAACTTGGCAATACAATTGACAAAATAAATAACATGATTGGTCGGGATAAACAATTGCTTTTATTATTGCTTAAAACCATAAAGAAGGGTGTGGTATTTTAATTAACCACTTTTAATGAACAGTATAACATAGGGTGGTGAGAGAAATTGAAACATGTATTCGGTATTGATATAATTTAATAATGCAGGTGTAAATTGCATTTAAATATAATGGAGATAAACAAACAGTGTTTTCTATGTTAACTAGAAAATATATATGTACAATTCTTAGACTAAAACTTTCAATCACTCATCATTCGTTCAAGTATAAAACTAAAATTACAAAAGGTTTCTTAAAATTAGAAATGTCTACTGAAGAGTCTTGATTGTTTGATTTAAAAATTAGTTTTTATCTTTCTTATTTTAATACTTCGTTCTCCAACTTAGCAACTTTCACACAGCATACCTTTTCACTTTGACTGCTTTACCTGCCTTGCTTTACAGGAATTCGACCAGGAATGTCAGTCTGCCTTCCGCCATTTTATGTTCCAATTTCCAACGGGAACGGGGATGCTATCGTTTCTGACTTCGAAGAATTGCTTTAAAAAAGCTCAAAAGGAGGTCTTTGTCCAACCATGGACAAAGATAACTGAGGTGCACGAAATATTCTCTAATATTTGTGCATACAAGAGAGATTAGCCCAAAAAGGAATTTGACCTTTTGGCGCGAAGAGGCATTTCCTAGAGCTCGGTAGCACGACCGACCCAGCAACGTGGAGTGTTTGCAGAGCACTAACTTGATTTTGTCTTTGAGCTGGTTGTCTCCTGGCGCCAGAGGTTGACGCTTTGCCGAATTCATTTGAGATTACAAGGGTAGAAGCTGTTTTTTTTCTTTATTTGACAGACTGATTGTTCACAAGGCTGACGGAGACAAAAATACATTGACTTTAAAACGATTACAAGCGTTTTCCATTACTAGTGAAAGTTGGCTCTATTGTAATCTCTTATATTGACAGCACTGCTGTACAGGTTCGAATTAAGGGATCGTCCGTCTAGGGTTGGACTAAGGGGTTTTGAAGAACGTGAAATTTGCTGATTTAAATGTACAAATTGGGTTGTACCCGGGGTGAAATAAATCTATTTTGTGTTTAATTATGGCTCATTCATTCTACATACATACAGGGTGTTCTCACCAAACTATACGGTGAAAACGATAGTTTCTACACTTGTTGGGGTGTTTCCCCAACAATGATGATAGAACATCCTGAATGTAAGGTCTTGTGTATATCAGAACACTGGAAATCAAAAGCTCAATTAAAACAGATTGGAATTAAAAACTTTAATTTAGTGTCAATGTTTTGCCGTCACGAGGGACATCATGGAGGTTCAGCGATATATCTAAGTAGATCCTTGTCATGTAAAGCTAGGACAAAATTAAATAAACTGTCAGTCTATGGAGTGTTTGAGTTGTCAGCAGTTGAGTGCCACCTAGGAAAAACAGATGTAATAGTAGTTTCAGTGTACAGACCACCTTCAGGGATATAAAAATATTTATATAATATATAACAGGTGTTGTCTTTAATTGTCCTTGAAAGTAAACTTATGTTTGTTGCAGACGATTTTAATATCGATATTCTTAAAAAGACAAAAACTGGGACCGAGTTTGTGTCATTGATGAACTCTTTTAATCTACTTCCTACGGTCATTGAAAACACATGAATAACATTAACCTCAGCAAGTTGTATTGACAATATCTTCACAAACTCGGACTCAGTTGAAACCATAGTGATAGAAAATTTTATCTCTGATCACACAGCTCAGAAGATAATTTTTGAGACACAGTTTAAAAAACCTGAACCGCGTGTATATAAACGTATTTTTTCACAGGAAAATAGAAACGGTTTTTTATGCTGTTTAAGGGATCAGTATTGGAAGGAGATATATCAATGTAACAAAAAAGAAGCTAACAGTCAATGGTCAATATTTATGAACACATAAAGATTTTTTAAATCAGAATTTCCCTCTAGTTTTTATATTGAATAGTTTTAAGAAACCTAAAATAGGTTTAAAAGTACAGAAATGTAAAAACAGGTTAGATATAGTTTTAAGTTTGACCAGACACAATATTGAATATAAAGACGCCGACATTGAAGTGAAAAAAGAATATGACAACAAAGTAAAATACAGGTCTGATAATAAAATGAAATGTATGTGGTCAATAACAAGAGAAATTACCGGGAAATATCACCATAATGAAATTCAGATAGAGGGAGGTTCTGAGAATATAGCTAATGAGTATAATGAATACTTGGTGTCAGTAATTCCAAAAATTCTGGAACGTATGGAAAATCATCCCTATCAGTGTAATATGACACCAAATAAGCAATCAATGTACTTAAAATCAGTTACCCCTGAAGAAATTTGTGAATTGGCTTCTGAAATTAAAAACAAACATAGCAGTGGTATAGATGAAATTCCAACGAGCATTATCAAACACTCATTATGTGAACTAAAATATATAATGTGCTTTTTAATTAATAATTCTTTTATAAATGGAGCGTTTGCAGATGGGCTGAAAATAGCATTGATTAGCCATTATTCAAAAAAGGTGAACCCCAACAGTTGGACAGTTATAGGCCTATAAGTCTTCTGCCTGGTTTTTCTAAGCTCTTCGAGCTTGCAATGTGTAGGGAATTGATAAAATTTTTAACAACTTGTAATTGCATTGCATTGCAACCAGCATGACTTTTTAAAAGGAAAATCTACACAGACGGCATATTACCAATTTATTAAAACAGTGCTAAAATTCTTCGAAAATGGTGAAGCAGCAATGGGTATGTTTTTAGATCTGAGCAAGGCCTATGATTTTCTCAACAGGGAGTTACTTATAAAAAAGCTGGAGATGTATGGGGTAAGGGGCAATGCGCTGGGGTGGTTTAAATCCTACCTCAATGATCGAACACATGTGTCACCATAAATGGCGAATTTACTAAATCTAAAATCTTAAACAACGAGTACGGAATTGCGCAGGGTAGCATTTTGGGCCCTCTCCCTTTTGTGATTTTTGTTAATGACTTCTATTCTGAAGCAGAGCAACCATATCAAACCATTATTAATTATGCAGATGATACAAATCTAATAACTGGGAGTAAAAATATGACTCAATTGTTAAACGATAGTAATAACCTTTTCAAAAAAGTAAGATAGTCGTTTACTAAAAATAAACTAATTCTTAATACAGATAAAACAAATATTGTGCTCTTTAAAATAAACAAATCAAAATTGTATAATATTATTCAGTTAAAAAATGCAGAACACGAGCTTGGCATTTCTTCAAATACAAAGTATTTGGGAATTTTTATTAATGAAAATCTGGACTGGGCATTTCACATAAGCTAGTTGTTAAAAAAAATAAACTCGATTTGTTTCGGAGTTAGGATAGTTGGAAAGTACATAAGTAACAAAACATTAAAAATAATTTACTTTGCGAACTTCGAATCGGTACTGAAATATGGAATAATATTTTGGGGTCGGCATAGCCATGTACAAAATATTTTTGTGTCACAAAAAAGAACTCTTAGAGTTGTAAACAAGATGGAAAATAATCAGTCTTGTCGAAATGTTTTTAGAGCACTGGGAATTATGACGGTGCATGCTTTGTACATTTTTGAATATCTGATGTTTTTGCGTAGAAATAAAAGTCTCCTTTGTTCCCAGAATGCAGGTCGATTGATAAGAGCAGATAACTTTACTTATCCCATGCATCACCTTCACGCTACTGAAACAAGCCCAGAATACATGTGTGTGAAATTGTACAATAAATTGCCTGTGCGTTTTAAATCGACAGTCAGCGTTTGTTCAAAATCGAAATTAAAAAGTTGTTGATTCGGTTAGAACCTTATTGTCTAAATGATTATTTTAATATGTAATATATTAGTTGTTATGTAGTTGCATCTTCATATTATCTATGTGTAAATCACTTTTGGTTGCCCATTAGACGTCATTTCACTTTGTTATTTTTTTGTAATAATTTTGAAATAAAGATGATTATGATTATGATTCCAGGTCATCACTTCGATGGAATTTTATTGCATAACCATTGGATCACGCATGTACGAATATCTTGGCACATTGTTTTATATCGCACATATCCCTTTCTATAATATTTTTACTCAAAGAATATATATTTCCAAACTCTTCTGAAAAATACCAAATAACTTGGTTAAATATATATTAAACTGCTCACCTTGAATATCGTCCCGTATTGTTCAAATTCTTATAATAATTACTGTCACTTGTGATAGCCAATCACACATAATATATTTGATTATTTATGCAAAATACTTAGTTTTCTCAAAGAGAAAGAAAATATCACGCTATGCTTGACAGATCATCTTTTTAGATTATATTCATTCTAATCATCTTATATGTCTATAATGTGGCAAAGGTAGCAAACTTAGTCGAGAAACTCTATTCCTATAAGCGTTTATCAGTATAGAAAATCGTGTGCCACTCCCCTAAATCTAGCAGAAACCCGTATTTATTTGCAAGGAGGGTCGACTAATTTCCTGTGTATAAGTAATTCAAACTAAATCAAGAAGGGTGTAAGTCGTTTAACAGACGAGTAAAAAAATATCGGAGGAAACACTATTTCTCCAAGACTGCTTGCTAAAGTAAATTAACTGGATAGCCTAATCAAATATGTTTAATCATTCAAAGCTGCAACTACTGAATAGGAAACAGACTGTCAGGAAGAAAGAAACATTCTTTGATTTACAGTCAAAATTACCAAATAAAAAAATATATTTATTTAAATTGGAGGATAAATTCTAATTGTTGCTTATGCATGGGATTAGTTGAAAAGTTAATATTTCGGTATTTTCCACTCGTACTTTCATTAGTATTTACTCGAGTTAAAAATATTTGGAGCGGACAGCATGTTTGCTATTTTAACTTCGTTGTCCAAGGACGAACTGGCATATCCTTCAGCGAATTCGTTGGTTATTTTTTCAAAACGATATTGGACAAAAAGTTTATCGTTTTAAATATTTTTAGGAAGATGTAGAAATGCTTTAAGGTCCTGATCCACCTTCTACCTGTCATGGGAAAGGATCTATGCGTGCAATTTTTTGGCTCTGGAATTTCGATCGAAATTTTTTCTTCTAATAAGTAGGTGTATAATATTTTTATTTTGGTTGGTTCATCTGTCCTACATGCCCCGCCCGGATACTAGCGCCACCTGAAACAATAAAACATAATATATCTAAAGGGGGTATTTATGAAATGACAAATGTTCCGAAATAAGAGCCCAGTATAGTTCAGTTGAAATTCATACAAGTTAAAAACTGCCTTATCCGGTGCCCTAAGCCTATAGAACATATGGATAAATTGTGTTTTGATACAGGTATGATTTTAGCTGAATGACACCTGATCCTGAAATAAAATATGACATTTTGCCTTGACAGAAATAATTCCCTGCGGTGTGTTTTACATGAAATATTTTCCTGAAAATATATACACTTGACCTACAATTTTCCAAGAACTGTCCAAATTTCGAAATATTAACTTTTCCTCTGAGAGCTAACATGACCATTATCGTTCGCCAAATTGTCGATGGTGTCATTCGATAAAAAGAACGCCAGCAAAACGGTCTCTGAGGCAATGCTTCTCAGTTTTTTGCACCAGTTTTCATATATTTTGATGGTTTTTCATGTCGATCAAATTTTTTTTCGGGGTGCTGACATTTCTCCGCTTTTCCAGCTGTTCATATTTCCTTGGTGGACAGGAATTCATGTTTTTTTGCTCTCGCTAGACTTGTTTTCTATGGTTTTTTACTAAAGAATTTGAAATACACCGGAGTTTAGGGTCGCTACCCTTTTAATTTATATTTACTAAAAGTAAGTTGACATAACTAAAATTCGGGTGCGTCGGAGAATAGGACGGGGTTAAAATTTAGAGCGCACTTCCTTGCAGATGGAACAAGCTGGAAAATTCACAAGGTCTTATCTGTAACTCGTTTTGTCTTAAGCTTATAACAAAAAAAAACAGAAGTTAAACAGTTGAAGTCGAAGCACTATTATCGCAACGACAAGCTAATTTTATTTAATATTTTCCAATCCCTAAAGAAGTTGGGAATAATTAACTTCAATTGCTATATAGGCAAGTTGGACTCGATTTTTGAAGA